>LWCA01000950.1:0-14799 GCA_001642005.1 Intoshia linei | reverse complement strand
TTTCAGATATTTTTACAACATCCGACTGACATATTGTGAGGATAAAGCAAATTTAAATAATTTTCCATTGAATCTGATGTAAAGTTTGATTCTTCAGCACTATTATATTCACTAAGATCTTCAATTTCATAAAATGCATCATAGTAAACTTCAGGTAGATTATAAATATTTTTTTCATTTAAGTTACGACAATCTACATACCCCATACTGCAATTTGATTCTCTTTGCATATTGTAAAATTGCTGATCCAAAATTAAGTCAAAAATTTTAGGTTCACAAGAAATGTCACATAATTTTATAAATTGTTCATGTTTGCCATGCTTTATATGTTTTGATTTTTTCTTGTTATTAATTGTAATAATCTACGCTTTATTTAATTCTTTGTAATTGTTTCAATTTGACATTTTTTCCATAAAAATATCAATTCATCAGAAATCAAATCAATTCGATCATTAACGGACTTAGTAATGTAAAATAAAAATGCATATCTTTCTAATGTATTAATTTCAGTGGTAAATCGAAATAAATCACTTAACTTAATCAGTATTATACAACTTTTATAAACGAATAAATAAATGAATGTAAATAGAATTGTTACGCTAGTTACCGTTGACATATTTAAAAATAAACCTCACATTTTATATATACTTTTGAAGATATAAATTGATTTAGGGCACACATTTTTAAAAAATTGACCATTTTTAATAGGCACATACGTTATTACACACTTTGAAGTATATGGTGTGACCATGGATTTTTTTTGAACAGCCCTAATAATTATATTGTATAACATTATAAATATTATATACAAAACCCCAAGACTAAAAATAATAACTTAAATATTTCACCCTGAATGTTGATTAGAATTATAATAAAAATGATGAAAATAAGATTAACATTTAATTTTTATTAATTAATTTGCATTTAAGACTATAAGCTATTATAATGTGATTACATTTCGTGTTTTTGGGTATATGCGATTAGTTTATCTACAAAAACTTAGCATATCTTGTTTCTCATCCTCGGATATGGATGGTTTAGCATCGTCCGTATATAAAATTTGAGAATTATTCATAAGTTCAGATATATTCAATGTCCATAGACCGTTCTTCCCAACTAATAAAAATGATTTTTAATAAACGATCTTTTGAGCTTTTATATCCGGGTATAATTTTTTCTGATGTATGACGTAAATTTCGGAGATTTTTTGTAAAATACTGCCGACTCGTCTGCATTGTAAATATGTTCCATAGAATAATTTTTTCGGCGATTATATTAAATATTAAATTTTTCAATGAAGCCAGCAACACATTCACTATCAGACGATAAACGTTCACCTGTCATTTTCAACAATTCAAAATTGATGTTTTATTGCTGTACTCAAAATTATACTAATTATATAAAAAATATCTGTAGCAATTAAATGTATTTAATAACGAGAAACTACGTATATGCAAAATACCAAATTTATAAATTCCTACTTTTGCTAGGATTGCTTTGTTGCCGTTTCCATCCTCTTATTTAGCAGAATGCGGGTTTAGTGCAGTTTTGGACTTACTGAAAAAAAAATAAATAGACTACAAATTTCAAAAAAAGGAGATCTACGATTAAAGCTTACAACATTAGTACCTAATATTAATTATTAATTAATTTTTAATCATTATTTTATTATATTTCGCTCTAATTTTTTTCAGTGGGGCCTAGCATAAAAAAGGTTGGGGAAACACTGGTCTAGACTCTAGAGAAACATTAATTTGAGCGATGTATTGCTGTAGCGATTAATTTTATCTTACAGCGACATAATGATCCATTTTACTAGTTTATCATATTATTGATTTTTTCACGAAATTTTTGTGGTTTTCTTTAAGTAAAATTTTTTCACCCAATTTTTAAAAATTTTGAAGTTACCTTAAATTTTAAAAATATGCAACATCTCATTGATGTTTTAATTCCATAAAAGTAGCTACAAAAATAGATGTTCTAAAAATACTAATATTTTTGATGCAGAATCATCTATGCAACATCTACTTACAAATTTAATAAAAAATAAAGATTTTTTTACTCTCAGGGTGGAAAAGTTTGAAAAAAATTTTTATTATATGAATTTTCACCGGTTATTTATCATCACCATTAACATTACATCGCTCAACTGAATGTTCGCCAAAGAATATCAATTACTTTCATATCTTCAACTGTGTCAATTGCTACACCTGCCATACCAACATCGCCAAAAACCAAAGGATTATCTGAATCATAACTAAATAAATTTTATTATAAAATTTTAATAAAGTTTAAAAGACGGACAAATTTCTAAACTTAAGAATGTTTAAAATTTGACAAAACAATGACAAAAAAACTATGAATAATATGATAAAAAATAATTCCGAAAAAATATCTTTTAAACAGTAATTCAAAGTTAAGTAAGACGAATTATTAATCTAGGGGTTTTACAGAACATTTATTTCAAATAGGGGACGCCCACGTCTAAAAAACTATAGCTTAGGCGTCATGCGCACAAAAAGGTTGAGACTCTCAACTTGAGAGTCTCTGATTTAAAGTTTTATAAAAAAATATCACAAATTCATAAACAGAATTGTTAAAACTTATCTGATTTTAAAATTTCTATATCAATGGTCGAAAAATCCAGGTCTGCGTACCAATACCGGTCCTTATGAAAAATGTAATATAGAATTATAATCGAAAAAATGTAGTGATAACATAGTTCGTAATATTATAAATATTATATTAAAATTTTAAGTGGTTTGCAAAAAATTTAATGAGAAATTACCGGTGCAGGTAAAAAAAGTTTTGGAACCCTTCTATATACAATATAATATTATATAAATAAAATATTACCCTCGATGTGTAGCTAGATCAAATGCTATGCTTAAACCTTGTTGTCCGGCTTTTATGTTGTTTAAATAAAATTTATTGCTATCTTCGACTGTACTAAATCCAGCATACTATCAAATTAACCCGTAAAAAACAAAAAATTAACCAAGTAATTAAAATAAATACCTGTCTAACAGTCCACGGTCGTTGTGTATACATGGTCGGATAAGGACCCCTTGTGTACGGGAATTTTCCGGGAATTTCACCTGTATCGTTTTTAGAAAAATAAATTGGATTCATTTTAATATCCTACATAAAATACTCATGAATTATAAAAAACAAAACACATCAAAATAATTCAAATAATTTACCTCGTATGTATCACTCTGTAGTTTTTCAAATGCAGTTTCGTTGGTTTTATCGACCATTTTTAAAAATTTTTTAGATAATTGTTCCCATTCCATCATTAATTTACTGTCAAATCGTTTACATTTAGATTTGTCGATTGAGGCTCTTATTTAAAAAAATAATTAATGTAGTTTAGTTTTTAATTCATTTTCAAATAATTCATGAGAGGTCTGGCGCCACTAACGATAACAATACCAGAATGTAATAAAAATAATAAACACTATTACAAGCTGACGACCAATATTTTTAAATAAACACCCTTGTAAAATATCAGCTGGTTCCAGCCCTGTTAATTGTCTCCCCCAATACAATTATTTTTGATTATTAAAAATTTTAAGCGTAATTATAATCATAAATAATCTTTTACATTATTATAATAATAACATAATAATACTATTCTAAAGCAGATGATCTGAACGACTGACAAATTGTAGGGCGCGATTAAATTTCAAAGTAGCATTTTTAGGGAAGCCACACAGGCACGTGGAGAAAGCGATAAATTCATATGACTGGTCAAATTTAAACAATGGATAGATGAATCTATTTTTTAATGTGTATATAGGGCTTACAACCTTCATCTGATCCTGCTTCACTGTTGACTCTCCCTGGCCCTGGATCCACATCAAAATTAACCAAGTTTTTAAAAATAAAAAAAGTGTTCTGAACAATTTTTTAATTTAATTTTTAGAATTTGCAGTTTTGACTTTATTTTTAAGATTATACACTCATTGTTTCTAATAAATTAAAAAAATGGAATCAGAAAATAGTTTTAAAATTATTTACAAAAATAAAATTAAGCGGGAATTAATTTTAAATTAAAAGGTAATGTGAAATGACCGGTCCATGGTGAAACAAGTTTAGGAACCACTTCTTCAAAGGATTGATAATAGTGAATGTAACATTTTTAAGTAAGATTTTATTATTGAATTTATTTTTTTGGTAGAACTAAAACAGTCCTAGTCCGCCCTCGGCAGAGCTAGGAGCTGTTTGTACATACTACATAACAGTCAAGCTAGTTACATCATAAGAATGTAACTGAAATTGACATAAAATTTGAGGAATAAAATTTAATTAACTACGAACGGAAATATACAGGTACAGGTAGAATAATTTAAAAAATTACAATTTTGATAATAAGCGATTCATTCTTGTGAAATTATGCATTTGTAACATTATATTTTCAAGAACAAATGGAATAAATTTCTATACAATTAATAAACGTAAAATACAAACTGTAAACTCAAATCTGTAAAATATCATTCAATTAAAATAAAAGTAACTTAATTTCACTCATTTGAAAATTTCAAAGACAAAATTAATCCTTAAATTAAAAATTTACGTTTTACATCGATTTGTACATTGAAAATAAGAAAATTTAACAATATTCATCATGCCAAAACATAGAAGCAAAGCTAAATACAATTATTCCATTAACCGAAGTCGATTAAAGAAAAAATCAAATAAAAGAATTGTTCCAGAGTAAGTTAATTAATTACAGATATATTAGAAAACGCTAATTAAAATATTTAGTCAATTAGCCTTAAAATATTGGAACAAAAAAAAAGACGTTTCAGCGAATTATCAAAATTTGGGTGTTTGCAAAAACTTTGATAATCTCTATTCAGATAAAAAAGTATTTGATTTTTTATATAATATAACTAGCTTGACTGTTTTGTACTTTGTACAAAACTAAACAAGGTTTACTGAGGACGGGCGTGAATTTAATTTTTTTCAACCTTAGGGTTCACATGCGCCGCTTTGAGAATGGCTGCTTTTAATATTTGAAAATAATGAAAGTACTAAATGGATAATGAACATTAAATCTATTTTTTAGAATGGAAAAACTGAATATATCAAAGGTTTACAAATGTGAATTGTTAAAGTTTATTTATTTTTAGAAATTTACAAACAAAAACTAAACAAAACTACACCAGTTTGTATTAGCGATCAACTTGTGCATTTTTGTTTAAGTATGATGGAGAAGCACGATGAAGATTATCATGTAAGATTAATTTATTTCCTCATATAATTTCCTATAGAAAATGATGCTAGATGAAGAAAATGTTTATCAATGGTCCGAATCTCAAATTCGTAAAAAGATTATAAAAGCCAAACAAATTATGGCAATGAAATGTGAATAAATTTTATATATCAACTTTTCAATGTAAATTTTCTTTAGATTGCTTTTCTTGTCCTTTTGTCCACGCTTCAGCAATAGTTCTTTTCATTTCTGGAGTTCCTTCATCATACATTTTTTTCATCATATTCATCAAATCGTTTCCTGCATCGCCACTTTTTTCTTGTGGTTTAACTGCGTTTCTAAATATTTTATAGTATAATTCACAAAAATAACTTAAAAGTCAAAAATTACACTTCCTTGGACTTATCGGCTGCCAAAAGTGGTGTAAAATTTTGTTTCGAACTTTTTTTGATAAAAAGTACAAGTTTGTTATTTCTTTTCTAATTGAATACATTAATATTACTATTGTCATAATTGTTACCCTGTGATAAGTGCCATCCCTCGTTACATCTCCACTTAAAGGACCGACATGAAACTTATAATTAAAATTGTTAAATTCACGTATAGTTACAGATACTTTGCTAAAATTTGAATAAAAATGATAAATTATAAAAATTACTTATCACTAACTTCAATTGTAATGTTTTCATC
The DNA here is from genome assembly GCA_001642005.1 of Intoshia linei. Lineage (NCBI taxonomy): Eukaryota > Metazoa > Orthonectida > Rhopaluridae > Intoshia > Intoshia linei. The sequence continues at coordinate 8,888 of LWCA01000950.1, read as the reverse complement.
GTCAATTTTAATAATATTTTCAATATCAATATAAAATTTAACGTAATTTTCGGATTGATCCCAACCTACAAATATTAAAAATAAAATGCCTTCAACTGTTTACCATATGCGGTTATAGTCTTTAAACTCAAAGAATGTGTAGAACTCCCATTAGTCACTGCAGGTGCAGCTGATTTAATTTGTTTTAATCTATTCTCAATTTGAGATATATCGGAATCTAGTAATTTCTTGGCTAAACCTTCTTGAGCATTAGATCTGAAATAATTCAGTTCTGATAACGCTGATTGCAACTTGATTCTTAATTAAAAATACAAATAATAATTAAATTACCTGACTCGTAGTATAATTGAGCATTTCAAATTATCGCTAATATTTCAATGTAAAGTTTAAACTCAATTTTAAAACTAGGGTAACAAATTTAATTTATAATAAATTCCACACAAGTGATCGATAATAGAAACAATTGCAAAAATATTTATTTTCTATTCAAATTAAAAGGTTCATTTCAATTTTAAAATTAAAATCAATTTAATTTACAATTAGAATAAATGACTGACAAATCCCAACCAATCTGTGATTTTTCATTCAACAAATTGACAGATCCAAATTATCAAAAACGAAAAAAACGTTCAATTGAAGCCAGTAAGGACTATGTTCGAATACTAGAAAAAATGCAGAGACAAAAAGAAAAACTGGGGAAAATGGCGCAAATTGACGATGAAAAGGCTAAAACGGAAAAGCGAAACATTGAATGGGATAATGTTATCCGTAAAAGTCGTGGTATTAAAATTAAAGATGATGAATTCCGCGTCAAATCTGCTTTGAAAAAGAGAGATAAACGTAAATTAAATTCCAGTAAAAAATGGAACGAGAGAATTAAGACTAATAAACATTTACAACGAAAAAAACAAACTAAACGAAACGAAAACATTCAAAAAAGATCAAACGACAAAGTCAATAGGCGTATTCGTAAGGCTATCAATCGAAGAATGAAAAAAAGTCGATAATCTAAATTCTTTATCGAAATTTCAAGCATTCAAGATACTTTATTCAATCTATTGTATATATTCACAGTTAAATTTACAAGTATATTTGCTAAATTTGGATTTCTAAATGGAAGATGATTTTTACTTTGAACTATAAGGGAGCTGTGGTTATTTTGAATCAATTCGTTCACTTTGCTATCTACCAGGTAGTGTGCATTTTTTTGAACTTTCTCTAGGTCGTCCTTTTTGAAAAGTTTATACTTTTTATTGCAACCTAGTAGAGTCGAAAATTCTTCTTGTTTTTTTGATTCCACTAATGGGTCATTATCAGAGTAAACGTATAGTATTGGAAGTTTTTCTTGTGCAATGAGTTTAGCATTGAGAGATTGGTGTGGTCGATCAACGTTAGCTCCTGTTTGTATTGCTCGTATTATTTTTTCTACGCTATAATTGCTGAAATTGTTCTTTTTACGGTAGCTGTAAAGTTTCAAGAAAAGTTTTGTCAAAGGTCTGTGTGTATCCCTACAATTATAGTATTATTTTACAAATTTCACGAAATTTGGATTATTATAAATTTTTTTTCCAACTTCAGTAGGACAGAACATAATCCACCGGAGGGATAGACGAAATTTTTGAAATGGGCAATTTAAAAAAATATATTTATTTTTCAATACTATAACTGTTGCATCAAATCGAAACCCTTTTAAAATTATGAGCATTATAATAAATTTCATCTTAAATGTCAAAACCCAAATTACCTTTTTTATATAAAGAGTTCGGAATTTTACACAACGCGTATTTTGATACAGATTTTAAAATTATGAGCATTACCATAAATTTTAACCTCAAAAATTTGCATCTTAATGGCCAAACTCTGGCATTACCCATTATTTAAAAGTTAAGAAATTAATCAAAAATGACTAGAAAAAATATTTAAATTAGATAAGAATTTGCGGAGACGCTCGCGATTTTAAAGATAAAAACTAAAATATAACTTTATATTATGGAATGTTACCATCGAATAGGTTAGTTATGCTTTGATTAGTCTTTTATTGATCATCATGTTTAGTTGTTCACTTTGCATCTTTAAATTCAATTCTACCTCGTTTACTTTTTAACAAAACATAGCTACAGGATCTCATCATAACATTCCAGTAAAAAAAGTTACATTTTAGTTTTTGTATGAAATTTTTAAAATGGTAGTGCTCTGCAAAAAATTATCTAAAATCATTTTTTTCAGTGTAACCATAAACCTGTCAAACACGACTATCAGTTCCTGCACCAGAAAATTTCCATAAAAAACTACTAAAATTGACACCCTAACCTTCACGGTTTAAAAAGCAATTTACTATTTACCCTTTTTTTAATAAATATTAACACTAATGGTAAATAATTAAAATTCATGGTCAAAATTTTAAAAACTACAAATTCTAATAAAAAATTAATTACCAAATATTATTAAGAAATTTGAGCAGGAAATAAGGTTGCATTGATCTAACTGTAGTGTGCCCGGGAACAGGGCAAATTCCAATTGCTAATTTACATCCAAGTTGCATTTTCCGGTACAACAACCACCTATCGAATAAAATAAAATAAACTAAAAACCGCATACATTGGTAAACATCCAGCGCTGTGACCCATCATTAAATCCAACCTTGTAATTCCAATTTTATTCATGAACGAAACTATAAAATCCAACTTTTCCATTGGAGAATGTGCAAACATGTCGTCATAACTGGGATGTGTTCCAAACGTGACTCCTATACCAGGAAAATTTGGGACCAAAACCCTGAATCCATTATCCACAAGTGGTTCAATTAAGTTAATCAACGATTCATGTGTTTCTGGTGTTCCGTGAAACATCATTACAGTTGGTATTCTAGATTTTTGTGATTTCATTAAATTATGCGCAGTGTCAATGTATCCTACATCGAATGTCATTGTATCTTGACTTTCTTCCCAAAATTTATTAGTTTGGACTAACACTCGGTGGACGTCGAATGACGCAATGTTACTGTATTTACCTATTTAAAAATTGAAACATACAATTTATTAAATTTACATCTTATTTTAGGTATTATCAATTTGCAATCTATGAAGTGTTTAAATTTTCTTAACATTAATTTTATTTTGAAAAAAACTTTAGCGCATTAAACATTTGGTGACTAATCTGACTAGTGGAAATCATTTAAATCGATAGATAATTCTTGTTACACGTATTGATTTGTATTTAAAAGTTCATTATAAGGATTGCATTTTATAATATCTCATTAACTTTTCGAATTAAAATTATACGAATTCCATTTTGCAGAACATTTGTATCAGCGGTTACCAGCTAGTTTGATACTATGAATCATAAATTATACATATTTTTCAAATTCCCCAAAAAAAATGAAAATAAAGTTAAACTTAGTTTATTATGTATTTACGCATATTTGATAGTCTGATTTTAACCATTTCACGGTCTGTGTATTCTATACTATACACAGCAATTTTACTTCACACGTCTGTGTATTATATGATAAACACAGCATCTTTTTTTAGTAAAATAAGGAGCGGTTAATGGTATCTATTTCTCAAACAGAAGCTAATACACGTACATGTAGTTTAAAAATATAATATTATGCATTACAATAATTATAATTATTATTGTAAATAAATTATAATACATACCTTATCTATTTGAATTTTATTATCTAAAATTTATTTAAAATTTGTATACCGTTTTTTGTTAATTTTGAAAAAAGCTTTAAAATCGCCATTTGTTTGGCAAATACTGATGTACTTTGCAAATATTAACTATATTTGTATACAAACCACAAATTTTTTGTATTTACCATAATTATTTTCATAATAAATAATATTCTAATTTATTTTTAATTTTATTGTTAAAAAATGTTTTCTTTATTTACTTTAATATTTTTCATATGGACCACTTTGGGAACCACTGAAGACGTTCAAAGCACATTTTTTTTTTTCATGACAGATTAAAATTTTTTGTGTCTTAGCTGGAGATAACTGTATAAGCTCTAATGTTTTTCGCATTCGGTTTTCATTTCAAACAAATTGTTAGTACCAGCAAATCTACCACCCTTGGTAATATTCGATTATTATCAATTGCATCAATAAAAACGACATTACTTTATGAATAATTTAATATATGTAAGTAACCTATGAATAAAAACATTAAAAGTAATACTACATTAATAAATAAAACATTAATACTACATGTATTTACATTAGACAGTATAAATAAATTATTTTAGTAATCTTACCCTAGAATATGGGGCCTAAATAACAAATATTTAAGTATGCACGTACTAGTGCGATGGATAATATCAATAAATTATAAAATGGCAAAAGCCTGTGCGATAGTTAATTATTTATGGAAACAATCTAAAATTTATTGGCTTCTAATATTTTCTGTAATTTAGCCTTAATACAGTAAAGCACTCAGAAAGCATAAATTAGTGTAAAAATGACGGGTGGTGTAATAAATACAATGCAATTCCAGATGGCTTGTTTTAAATTTTACAAAAAATTTCATTTTAAAATAACGAATATTCCTCAAAGGGTTAAAAGTTAAATCTTTAAAATTAACATTTAAACCAGTGGTTTTCAACCGGGGGGTCGCGAAATTTATCAGGGGGTCGTGAAAATTTGATTAATATATTTATTTATTTTATTATAATATTAACAGTAATAATGTTACGAAAATATTTTTACATTCTATATTACAATTTTAAATGTTCTTCACTCAATATATAAACTATTCCCGATAAAATACAGGATGAAGTAATAGATTTAATAAATGATTCCACTGCACGAATATTTTCTATGAAAAACCACTAAGTACTTTTTGGTATAATATGATTGATTTATATTCAAATGTATTTAAGATTACTTTGAGATTGATACTATCTTTTCCGTCAACTTATCTGTGTAAATCAGGATTTTATATGCTTGTTCATATAAACACAATGTCAATAAACAGATTGAATGTTAAGGATGATATGAGGCTGGCCCTATCGCATACACTCCCAAGGATATCAATAATTTTAGCTAAAATGCAACCCTAAATTTCACATAAGAAAATAAATTTAGTTATTATAATAATACATTGTATTGAGCACTGCTCAGTGAGCACAGTATAAAATATAAATAAAACTAAATTTTTTAGTAATTTTATTTATGTGAATAGATATGATGTTTGGAGCATATAGAAAATTTTTTATGTTTATAAGGGGGTCGCGAACACAAAAAGGTTAAAAACCACTGATTTAAACTAAATTCATAATGATCAATTAAAATTATAAATTATGAAAAATTGATATAAATGTACACGGTTGTATTAAACAAGTTTATTTTAATAATGAAAATTTTAAAGCTTGAGTTGTAAATTATAAAATTTTAATGAATAACCACAATTTTAATAATACCAGCGTTGAAATCAAAGAACCAAACAATCTTAATTCAAATTTCAAACTTGATCCTGTCAATGGAATTGAAAATAATAACCAACAAGACGAAGAAATCAAAAGAAAGATATTAGAAAAATTTAGTCAACGAATACGACTAGTTCGTGAACAACAAGAACTAGAAAGAAAAAACCCAGAAATAAAAATCGAAAGAGACAGACTGGCAAGAATTGAAAGAGAAAAATTTGAAAAAATAAAAAATGATAGAGAAAAAAAACTAAACATTGAAAGATATGAAAAACTGCAGAATGGGAAGAAAAAATTTAAAACTGAGAAAAAGAAAAAAATTACAAGTATACAAGTGACGAAACCATGTGGGCCTATTATTCTACAACATCCAGTAAAGCCATATAGAGAATATAAACCTCAACATTCGCAACCAAATCAAGAAAATTTTTCCATTAGAAAGAATAATGTTATTAAAAAAATACGAAAAGTTCCAGATAGATTCATGTGGCCAAATCCTTTTAGAAATGTCAAGGGTGATAATTTTTCGTTTAGAAACAAATTTTTTTTGGATAATCCTTATTTTCCTCCAAGGCCCATTGTCAGTACTACTACTGAGGAGTTGATGGAAATACATCGTAGAATGTTTAAATATATCGATTGTTTCAATATGGACGAGTATTATACAAACTGGAGGCAAAATTATTTGTAACATATAAATTTTAAAATTTTTTTCAAATTTACTTTATCGATATCTGTAATCCATGGTACGCTTCATTTTCTTGTAAGACTAAAAAAAGTATACCAATTCAATGGTTTTTAAATCTAAATTACGATAGTGTCAATTGAAAGGCGTTATTCTTGATATTATATGAGATTTTTGAAAATTTTCGATCAGTATTATGCCCTATACTATATTTTATTCAGATTATAATTAATCCTTTATTCTCTCACAAAATTGTGATGCATTATAAATTTCATTTTTTTAATTGAATTAATAATCAAATTTTACTCAGATTTCAATTAATGATTAGATTCTATCAACATGAAGAAAATATTGAAATCGCTGCATTATATTTAATTTTTAACAGCAATGAAATAAAACAGTAAAAAAAGTCCCTGTAATAAAAAATTCTAATGTGGGAGTAACGTTATTTATTTATACTTTATGATTATATGAATCTATGATTATAATCAATTAAAAAAATTGATCTTAAAATTAAAATGAACAGCGTCGACAGATCTAGGTACTAATGAAGCTAATATATTAATAAAATACACATACATTTATTAATGTTCAAATTGTTTCATTTAAATTGGATAAAATTGTTCAAAACTAAATAATATCGTTTTTACTCGAAAGTACTCGGAACAATTTAATTTAACTGTTGACAACTCGGTTGTATTCAGTTATTTTTATCAGTCTGTTTACAAATTAAATTTATTGTGATTACTTAATAGTAAACAGTTAAACTATTATAAAACTACTATGCAAATGACAATTTGTGAGATTATTTACCTAATAAATATAATGGTAAGTATTTTTATTATCAATTCATTAGAACCGTCGAGATAACTTCTACGAATTAGATCAATATAATCAATATTTTATGAAATGAGATAATGTTTTGAACTTATTTGGTCGTTGTTTAAATTTAGAAATGTTGGAAATTTTTCAACATTAACATTTCACAACAGGAAACGGTAAATAAGTCTAAAATTGCATATTATGAACATATTTTTGACCAAACCCTTGAAGGATAATTTTTATACCAAATCTTACATAGGAGGTATTTTCCATTAAATTCTTGAATGGGAATATTCAATTATTTTTTTTATTAATTATTTATGTTTCAAGGAAATTATTACGAGTTCAAAAAAACTAAATTTATCACTGATTAGTGATCACACCATAATTTAGTCACTAAATTTTAGTGGGTTCCGCTTAGAAGTTGCAATTTCTCGAATTAAAATAATATCGATAATTATTATAATATATTTATTATTATTATAATAAAAAAATACTGATTTTTTTTAATTTACGTTTTAATGAAAGTCAGTCAGTTATCACGCATCTTTAATACGTAATATAAATTTAATTTTGTAAAATTTTTTGGTTAACGGTAAGTAACAATTCTCATTAAGCAGATTTAAAATTTAAAAGAACATATTTTTTTAATAATAATTTTACAGGCAAATTGTTAAATACGCACTTATCTTGGTTACTGTAAAACCAATAAATCACTAAATTAGATTAGATGTATTTTCTATAGATCTGCACGATAAATTTGTCTAAAAATTTTTCAATAACTACGTAAAATGTATGAGAGACAGTACTAATTTTTAATTTAAAATAATGAGAAAAAATGATAGCATACCTGGTTTACTTGAAGGCTATAATTGTCATATTTCGTTTGTTGTACTTTTTGGGAAATATTTTTAATTTGAGAATTATGAATACATTCAATTTTTTTAATAAATTGATAAATTTTAATATATGTTGCAACAATATATAATGTAGGAAGAAGGAACCCCATAAATAAAATAACAATTCTAACATACGTGGACATTTGATAAATACATATACTCCTATTATTTCTATTTACAATGACATGTCGAATAATCACATTAAGATGCATCAAATATGAATCTATTAAAGGTAAAATGGATATACATGTCGCATATGACCATATAATAATACTTGCCTTGACTTCAAAATTTTTGAAATACGTTGATGATAGTGCTGGAAAACATAATTTACCATTATTTATTGATTTGTAGCGTTCAAAGGAAATTATACAGAGTGAAATTACTGAAGCCGTACACACTAAACAATTCATATAAGCTCCAATCCAACAATATGCTGGAATAATTTTGACATTGAATTCATACAATAAATTTACTAGTATTGATTTTGGCATTATCAACATACCAATCATTAAATCGGCAATAGCCAAATTTGCAATAATGACATATATAGAATGCATTTTGACAAGTCTATTTTAACCACTCTTATAATAATAACAATATTTGGGAATATTTAAGTATATATAAGTATAATATAGGATTTTTAAGTTAGATTTTCAACGTGAATTTATTTTTTAAGTCTAATAAAAATGTTCCCTCGGCAGAGCTAGGTCCTAGGCAGTTTCGAACATAATCCATCTATTTTTCCATATAGTTCGCAAATTATTAATAGTTGAAATTGATAATAAAGATGTTATTTCATCAAACCATTCAATATAAATCTTTCTAAAGGCACAAATGACATCAAGTACATTAATCTCATCCTTTTGAATAATCATAAGTTGGGTTGATACTATTTTTAAAATTATCACTGCTTGTTTCAATGTATTTTGGGCAACTCCACCAAATTCTTTTTATATAGATATTACTAATGCTTCGTATCTAGAATTCCAACGTGTTAAATTATATCGGTCCATTAATTTATCTCCTATAAAAGTATCGACAAGTTTTA
>LWCA01001111.1:0-12108 GCA_001642005.1 Intoshia linei | reverse complement strand
TGCAATTCTTCTGGGCAATGAGGCATACAAACCTTGAATAGTTTCTAGAGGTACACGGTCCCATTTTCCTGTATAAATCTCCACAGTTCGTCTAAATTAGTTGGATGTAGCTTATAAACTTTATCTTTCAAATTTTTCCAAATTTAATAATATTTAATTTTTTAAATTTATAAAAATTTACATTTTTGACTTTTCCCAGTTTCTCTAATTACCGTATTTTTCAAAGTATAAGGCGCACCCTGTATAAAAAACAGTTTACAACACAAAATTCACATATAAGTCCCATTGGCGTATAAGCCGCGAGAAATTTTATTAAGATAAGTTTTAAAAAAATAAAAATAATTTATAGTTTAATGAATAAAAACATTTAATCCATTTATTATACATCAGATTTTTCTGTAAATCTATCGAAATACTATTAAACTATTTAAAAAGTGTTATGACAGGTGGTAATAATTTATTTTTTTTAACAGAAGAGTTTCTATAAAAAATTAAGAAAAAAAATGAATGAAAAAAAAATTTTCCCTGCAAAATCCTCATATAAGGCGCATTCCTAATTTTTCATGTAAAAGGGCCGCCTTGTACTCCGAAAAATACGGTAATTGAAACTTGCTAATATTAAAATTTAAAGAAAATATTTATTAGACCTAAACTTTAGGTCCAAAGTAAAAATTTAAAGTTGGTAATAAGAATACTGATCTGTAGTGAGTAGAGTTGTGCAACACGATTCGATTCTAACACGAATTTCGTATCTGTTTACAAAATTTTTATATTTTATGTTAAGTTAAGTTTTTAACTAATTAATCTTTAACTTAATTTAATTAATTTTTGCTAAATTAAATTTTTGATTAAATTTTTGATTAAATTTTAATCGTGTTTTGGACAAAAATTTTTCGTATCCTTCATACATATTATCTCAACACGATCAGATGCAGAACTCTAGTATTGAGTACTGCTTAGTGAGCAGTGGTTCGTAATAATGGAAGAATCGAACTCTTTGAGTGGATTCAAGTTTTTCATATGATACAAAATTTACATTATTATTTATGTGTGCAGTTAAAGCATGTTAAAATGTTGACATTGTTACGACGCAAAATATTTCAAATCTTTATTACTTTATAAAACTATGCACAATGGACATCTTTTTCAAATGACTTAATTTAAAATTTGTGGTTGCTTTATTGTGCAATGAAATATACCATTTTACGTCAAATTGAAAAAGTTTAAATCAGATTTTATTCAAGGGAAATTTAAAATATTTTGATCAAAAATGTAATTTTTGACTTTGGCCACTTTCTCAATGTCAAAGTAAATTTTTTTGCGGTCGTAGTATCAATCAGTAAAGTAGCTTTGCGGCTGAATTGGTGGAAAGGTTGTGTTCTAAACTAATACACTTGTGTATTTTATTTTCGAAGACCAGTAGAAAATTATACTAACCATTACTGGCCCGCGGACCTGAGGTTGGGAAATGCTCATGTGCAGTATAATACATACAACGAATTGGCATTTTTGTGTTTTCATCAAATTTTAAGTCAATTACAAGTTTTTTGTGGGGGTTTTATGTTGGAACTTTTTGTAAATTTTACTGATACCATATTTAGAAAACAACCACAATTTAACGACAACCATCAAATGCGTAGATTAATAAAAAATGACGCGAGAAAATTAAATACTAAAGCGATATTATTATTAAAACAAAAAATGAACGATGGGTTTTTTCTTAAATACATAGAAATAAAAAAGAACACAATTGTAATAATTTTAGATTTATACTGTGACATAAATCTTTATTTGAGATATATGATAAGATGTAGTGTATCTGAATTATTTTCGGGACAATCTTGTAATGTTATGTTATTTACAGATGGAACTCATGAATTTATACATCATTTTCATAATTATTTGCGTGGAGAAAAGCTGGAATTTGCTGAAACAATACAATACCATAAAACCAAAATAAACAAAATATTAACGAATGATAGTGTAATGTGTCTTTTGTCAACTATAAACGACAATGTTTTACTCTCAGTGAAACCGACAATAATAAAATTACGGCAATCAGTTTTTGTACGAGGTCCAGAGTTTATAACATTGAATGAGCATGTAAACGCAGAAGATTCAAAATGCGTCAATTTTGCAATAATATGGAAAAGTGTACTCAATATGGATCGTTGGAGTTGGTTAAATTGTTTTATAGATTATCACATTTGTGTCATAATAACGAGAGATTATGATAAAAAATTGAAAACATATTTTCATCATGTCACAGTTAAGTTGATTGAATGTATTCAAAATTATGCAGATTTTGCATTGATTGAATCGGAATATTATGTTAAGATTTTGAAAAATGTTAAAGATCAAACAACCTTTATGATTATAAATATTAAACAATGTACTCCATTTTCTATAATTTCACTCAAATTTACATTGCTGTGTGATGAATTTATGCGAATCAAGGTTAAAAATGACATAAAAATTCTTTTGGCGCAATTATCATCTAATAGCCGATCTCTATGTATTTGTATGAATACTGGATCGTGCCATCTGTGCAAAAATTCCACTTTAAAGTACATTTCACCCGATGCTCTGAAATGTTCAACTTTGTATGCTTCTAAATTATCAATTTGCTTACCTACTTCAAAACCACTGGATCACTTGATTTATAGGTACGAATCGATACCTAAATCAATTTACGAGTTTATTTCAGATTGTAATGTGAGTGATTATTATCAAAAACTTTGCTATTTTCAGCAAAACGCTTTTTCAACATTTTACCATCGTCGGTGGTTTTGGTCTCTCTTGAACTCGGATAATGAACGTTTGTTTCCTTCCATCAGTTTGGAAATTATTTTATCTTCGCTCTGTGACTTGCGCATAGCAGAAGGCTTCGTAACGTTTCATTCTATTCGTGGGGGAATAATGATGATTCGTGAATGCAGATTGGAAGATTCCCACAATGTCTGCAAAAAAGCCAATAGTGCTATAATATGCTATGTTCTATTTCCGATTTGTTCCATTTATTCACAATCACCCGATCGAACTAATTTAAAAGAAAGTGAATCGGGGATTTTGAACGAAATTTGGATTGAACCTTTTGTAGGTAAATTGCATAAATGTGAAAGACAACTTGGAGAATTGGCGTACCGTGACGTTGTGAGTTATATATACAATACTGATAAAAATAATATAATTAAACTTTCCACCTTTTTACAGCATTCCAAGATTAATTATATTAGTGACCGTAAAGTAACGGATCGTCGAAAAAAGAAATTTTCAATTTCGTCAACGGTTGACGATGCCATTGATGCTACCAATGAAAGTAGTAAAAATAAAAATGTCAAAATGGAAAAAATTACAGCGTCACTGGAAAAACTATATCAGTCTTCTACTCCGTTGATTTTACCAAATTTTGCTTATAATTTTGGTTTAACTGAATTGGACAAGTATAGACAAATGTCGGAATTTTTGGTCTACATTACCCATTTTTTGTCGTTTTGTAATGACAACCAGCCCATCTCATTGTCAGATCAAGATTTTAACATTATTCGTAGAGTTTGTATTATAAAAAATAAGTGTTGTAAATTTAAATCGAAATTTGATGAAAATGGAGATTTGAACTATACGACGGATTATTTCATACAATGTAAAAATATTGGCAACATTAAAACCCCAAAATTGGACGGTTACATTGAATTGGATGTTGTTTATAATAAACACGTTTGTTCGTTATTTCGTCTCCAGAATCCATCATTCGACAAGGAACGGAACAGTGTATTGTATCAATCACACGACTGGATCTATGAAACGGAATCTTTGGTAAGAAAGCACCAGGATGTTGGTATTTGTAATGAGTCTTTGAACGAGTCTGTTTGTACCGATTCTTTTGACAGCAAAATTTCCGTTTATAGTCAATTAAACTCGGAATATTTGGATGAACCAGACATGAAATTTGACAACAGAAATGATAATAATAATGTGTCGACGTTATCTCAACATTACATGTCACATTGGGATAATTTTTATTTATCATTTCCAAAAAATGACATTTCCCTTAATGAATTGGCAAAAAATATAAAATTTAACGCATTCATATATTCTCCGTACAAAAGTGGATGCGTTATTCTTACAATTATACCCAAAAATATCGAAGACTGGAAAAAACTCAACAATATCCTTTACGAATCTGAATTTAATACAATTTTACCAATTTTAGTTTATTCTATATGTCTAGAAATCGACTACGGAATTTTACGTGATATTTCTCATTATTTTTCCAAGGAAGAATATATTGATGTTCAAAGTTTTTTGTTATATCATCAAGATTTGCAACACTCGACCAACCAAAAGGAATCTGCAGAATTTGATTTCATTAACTTTATAAAAACGTATTTAACCTCCATCGATGACATTTTTAATAGCGCATACGCTAAATGTATAATTAAAAACCTTTACAATGGCACCCTATTAACTTTTAATGACATTGAATTCGTATTCAAAATGTGCCATGAACCTTTCCAGGTATCTCATATCGACATAAAAGAATTGCTTTTACATAGTTGCGCCCAGATTGTTGAATTTAATAATTCTGAATTTTTGAAAAATTTCTGTGATGGATATGATGTAGATAATGAATTTCCAATGGAGCAACATTGGGCCAGAAAGTTTACAATTAAAGAATGTACTTGTGATAAAAAATTGAAAAAAACTACGACCCAGTTGTATGAGAAAATTTTTGATAATTTTAAAAAGTATTTAAATAATGATCAAAATATTTATTATTATGTTCGAGAAAAGGACTATTATGATTTATCATTTTTGTATGAATCGGAAAGTCAGGATTTATCATATCATACCGATCAACCCATATTTTTTAAACAATATTTTTCTTTTGCTTATAATAATCTTATTCTGCAGGATTGTGGTGATGTGGAAATTTATAATTTACCAACTTGTATTAATGAAATTGTTCATTTGCTTAATAAGTGCGGACATGAAACTAGTAAGTATATTAATCTTTCTCATTACAATTTTTTTATTAAAATTTGCTTTTTTACTCTCAATGCTCCTTATATGAGTATTGGTATACCTCCTTCCAATCCTTGTTCCATGGATAACGAATCCGTTAATAATTCTTTGCCGAATGATAATGTATCTGTTGTTTCAACTAATTCTGATCGGACTGAAAATTTAAGTGATCATGTTTTTAAAGTTGAAGCTTTGGAATTGTTTTCTGATGTCAAAAAAAAGGTTTGTTTCTTTAGTACATTTTTAGTATGTGTGTATAATATTTAATAGAGTTGTGCAATACGACCGGAAGAAGATTTGGGCAGATCCCAAATTTATGTTCGTGTTCGTGTTAGCATTAAAATTCTTTAAAGATTTACTGACCTATGAATAATTATAATGATTATTATTATTGTCGTACATTTTGATGGAATATCCCGAAAGTGGGACTGAAAATTTAAAGTTAATTAATTCTAAAAGTTTTACAGTGATTTTTAACTTTTTTTAACATGAAATGGACAAATCAATTCATTTTTTCGCTTAGATACTTTGAAAAGAATTTAAGGTACTTATATAATTGATTCTTTTTTGAAATTTTTTTTATTTTTTTAATAATTATCAACCTCTCTAGCAGATCCTCTGGGAGTCCCCCTTTTTGACTGATTGATGCAAAATTCATTAGTTACTTTCAAAAGCATTATTATTGTGGTTATGGAAATAAATTTTCCTGTAATATTATTATTTTAATGTTTAATCTCATTTATTTTTTGTATTATGTTGGCCATAATTATGCGCCCTTTTTATATTGTTAATTATAAAATTATACAATGTAATTATAAATTATTTTAATACTCTTCCAATGTTTAAAACAGTGTTTCTTAACCTTTTTTACATCAAGTCGCACCTGTGAAATAAATAAAAATTTGGGAGCACCTTAAATATATTATATAAAATATTTCGAAAAAAGATATATGAATACTAAAATGCTTTTTTGACTATGAAGTCGTCACTTATTCGGATTGAAATTTTCTGTGTGTGTTAACAGGATACAACTGTACCACCTGTAAATTGTTTTAAATTCTAGGGCGGTTTTCATTAAAAAAAGAAGGGTAATTTGTGGTTTTGGCCCTGAAGATATAATTTTTTTAAAAAAATAGTAATTAGTTAAATAAAGTAGGACACACAAACAAAAATCCCGTAGCATATTATATAAGTAATGATTAACGTAACGGTTAATAAATGTTAAGAAAAGAACATTGAAATTAAAAATTTATTTCAATTTAAAGTTTATCTCAGTGGAACCCAAACTTGTCATATAACATATACTATATAATATAACCCCTCTATATTATATTATTATATACTATATCATGTTTTTTAAAATCGCGCTCCTCCCTCCTAACTAAAATAATATATTGCCCACTTTGGTAATCCCGACTCTAGAGAATTGTGTATCTTTTTGTAATTTCGTTTTAGGGGACCGCAAGAATTTTATTGTAAATTATCGGTCCGCAGTGAAAAAATTGTGGGAACCCTGTTATATATAATATTATACATGCAAATATGTAAAAAATGTTTACTTAACATATTTCTTCATATTATAATTTTAGATAAAATATTTTGTGGGAAACGAAATAATTACAAATTTACGATTATCGGTTCGTTTTAACTTAAAATTGATCAATCAGGTAATTGATTTCATTCAAGTAAACAAAACGTCAAAGAATTGCTTTTGTAGAAAGATAAAATTCCAAATTCCGTTTGACTTTAATGATTGTATAATGATTATATACAATGAAATTGGTTTAATAGATTTTGGCAATTACAGTTTTATACAAATCAATCAAAAGTACCTTGTATGCGTTTCTAACGTTTCATGTTATTCCAATGACGCAAAGTCATCACAGTATACAACGGGCAACAACACACCAGTTTTAGCGTCCGATGCAGAACATGACACTAACAAAAAATCACCCATGAACTCTTCTCACGAATTCTATGACATTACAAATGAATCTACTGAAAATACATACCATAAAGATTTTCAATTTACCGCTGATCCTGACCTTTTGTTAAATTTATCAAAATTATTACCAAAATTTTGGTTAATCATTGAAATTAGAGACAATAGCATTTTTGTGCATTTTCATTCTCGATTCAGACACGAAAAAGCAGTCATAAAAAAAATATTGGATCAATTGGAAAAATTGCCGTATAAATGCGCAATGACAGTTTTGTACATGGATTTAAATACAACAAAAATTATTCACCCAGTTTTATTGTATAATGACAACGATAAAATCGAAAAGAATTTAACTAAATATTTGAAAGATAAAAACAAATTATCTGGCCCAAGTATGGGTTTCAATCCCTTGAGTCGATTGGTATTAGAAAATATAAATTATAAATGCATTCTTATGGATCAATATATTTTTAATGTTCCAGAAAATTTGATTGAATTGACAAATAAAGGTAGAACCGTGTTATTTTCAAATATTGTCAATTTTATGGAAAAGTTTTCAATCAGAGGCCATGCCGAGTTGTATATAATTTCTGATCCTAAATCTAATAATCATATTATTATGAATTTGACTGAAGTTCTTTGTGATAAAACTCTTAATTTTTTGGTTTATTCTATTGAAAAACCTTTAAATAATTTCAAAGAAATATTTTGTGAAATGATTCAAACGGAAATTAATTTTATTCAATTAAAAAAAATTGCTCTGTTACTGTATCATAATTGTACTTTGTCTTTTCTAGATATACAATTTATTAATGGAAGTATTAAAAAACCAAATAATTTGTTTCAGTCTGTTTTTGAATTGCCTTTAATTTGTTCATTTAAGCTTTTGGATTTTAGTGTTTTTCTCAAACAAAACGCGTTACTTCAATGGAAAAATCTTCAGTCTGTAATTCGAAATTTTGCAGATTCTGATACTGATACTGATAAAACGGTTACTAATTATGCTGATCAGGATAATGTATATGAATCCAATTTAACCGATGCATTTCTTTATTACACTCTTGCGAAAGCTCAGGGAATAGGTTTGTTTTTTATTTTTTCGTTGATATCGTTTAACTATGTCAGCCAATTTAGCTTGTCTAAATCGACTTTTAAAAACCTTTAAGGGAAAATTTCAGTTTTACCAGCCCTACAGGAAAAATCCACTTTTACAAACTTTTAAAGGAAAATTTCAGTTTTACCAAACCTAAAAGGAAAAAATCCAATTCTACCAACTTTTAAGGGAAAAATCCACGTTTACCAACCCTTAAGGCAAAAATTCACTTTTACAAACCGTTATGTGATGTAAGTAAAAATGGATGGATTTTAGCAAAATGGTTGGGTTTAAGTAGACGCCCCTTTCTTTTTATTGGGATTTCCGAAAAATTGAAATATTTATGAACAGTTTTGAATCGACAGTTACCATTTCCAGTTATTTTTGTAATGTTGGAATAATTAAAAAAAACACTTGAAATTGTGAATTTAGGGTTATTTAATCAGATTAAACTTGAAACTATTTTAATGTAATATATTTTGATATCAAACTGATTGTGGATTTTTTAAAGACAAAATATTTTGGACCAAAAATTTAAAAATATAATCAAAATATTTATTCCACCTTTTATTATTTAGTAAAAAAATACTAAAATAAATAATAATATTATATTCATTTATATTATTATTATTTAGTGATCAATATAATATTTTTTGAAATTTTTCAAGCTCAAAACGGGAAATGTGTAAAAATGAATTTAAAAAATGACGAAAGTGACGAAAACTTGAAAATAAACTTTTTACAGTGCATAAATACTATCAAAAAAAATATAGACGACATAAAACTCATTAAAAACGATGATATAAAAAATAAAAATTTTTATATAAAAATAAGTGTAATTGGTAGAGGTGAATTTAACCTAAAACGAATAAATCAAAAAATGGAATTATTGGTAAAAAATTCTTATATCGACTTGATGATTGAGTCTTGTGTGATAACTCCAAAAATTATTATACCCGATAGCCAAAATTTGCCAGTTAATAGTGCATTCAATGTATCTGCACCACCGTCACCCAATAGGAAGAAAAAAAAATTAATTCTTCAATCTAGTCACATTGAAGATTTATCTGCATCTTCAAATTTTCCATTCACCTTGGGAAAAGAAAATGAAACTGTTGCGTTATATTTAGATAAATGTTTTTCTGTAGGACTAAACCATGTCTTGATTGGAGTGATTGATGTGATTTCGGTTGCTCACAAATTGCCTACGCCATCTGTTTATTATTTTCATATTCATCATGATTGTATTGATGCTTTAAAGCTACTCTTCAATGAAATGGAAGAAATTTGCAGCAATTTTTGTCACAATATTTTCATGTCAAATGTTTCAAACTGTAAATACTTTACGAAAATATCTAAAGAATTTAAAAACGTGAATCTTGATGATTGCAATTATACTTTTATTGGAAATTTTTCCACGTTACCCGTTTTAGAAGATTTTGATTTGAAGAACGAGTTTGATTTTGATAATGCTCTATTCATGTCAATCGGTTCAGTCAAGCGCAATCAATTTTACATTTTACTTTATAATAAATGTAATTTAAAAATAAGTCTTTACAACTTTTCAAAAAAAATGGAAAACGAAATTAAAAAAAAAATTAAATTATTAATGAATTGGCAGAAATGGAGGTTACTGATATCCAAATCAATAAAAAATCAAATTTTAGAAAAAAAATCAAAAATAAATGAAATATTTGAATATTGTCCAACTTTAGAAATTGCGGAAGAATTATTATTTTCCATTATAAAAAGCAAAAAACCTATCATCGAGATTTGTAAAATGGAAAAAGTTGCAAATGAAATTTATAAAACAAGTGTTGGGTTTGACATGATCAAATGGAATTGGGATGACGTTAAATTGAATGACATTAATTACTTGAAAAATGAAGCAATCCAACTAAAAAAGGATTATGATCAAATTTTAATTAATTTTGGTTTACTTTATATCGAGTGTTATAAAAAAACTAGAAATGAATATCAAAAAATTTTAACCATTAAAAAATTATTTAAAAAATTGAACAAAAAGGAAACACTTAACAAGTTGAATTTTATTAATCACATGGACAATTTTTCTAGTTTGGCAATAATGGTTTCTAAACAAGTTGAAAATGTTTTGACTCTAACTTGTGATATGGAATATGACGAGTGTTTAAAGGAATACAAATTAGTTTGTTTGCAAATTTTTAACTTGATGTTAAAGTATTGTCAATTGGAAAAAATTTGTTTTGATTGTGGTGATTATATTACTGTTGAAGATTCAACATTTTTTTATTTTCAAAGACTTGTTGATAATGGTATTTTTATAACCGAGATTTGTTTTATTAAAAATCAAGTAACGTTGATTGTTTATGGTTTTCGGTCCACTCATTTACCAGAGTGTGGACAGGAATGTGAGGCATTTCAAAATGTTTCAAATTTACTATTTGACAATTTAAATGTCCTTAAAGCTCTCATTTATGATTATTCGCTAGAAAATTGTATTAATGAGTTGAGTCATAATGATTATCCTCCAAAACGCTTGAAACTTTGCTTTTTATCTATGATTGATGGGTGTAGTATTTGGCCAGCAAATACCCATCATTTGTTTGTTCAGAGTATGATTTTTTATTTTTAATATTTTTGTATTAAATTTATTATATAATGGATTTTAGCCAAAATTACGACCAAACAAAATTTTAGAATTTCACTAAATAATCTATTCAACTATTTGACAAAGTATAATAGAACTTTAACTATTAATTCAACAGATGTCGTTGAAGATGGAAATAAGGTTTTTTTTTCTAATTACGATCTTGTATGTTTTATACGATGTGATATGTACAAACACTTGGCATGTCCGCCAAAGGCGGACTGTTGATACGTTTAATAAGATACTTAGTGCCGAACCTACCGTACCGACAATCATCATCATTAAAAAGCCTAACGGAAGTTTAGTAAAATGAGAGACTCATTTTTCCAAATTGAGTATTAAAAAAATATATTAATATTTATATATACAATATATAAATAAATTTATTATAATTTTTAATTTATTAGACTTCAATTGTGGTGTTTTCTTGTTTTTTGGACAGTAATAGAAAATTTCACACATATAGTGTCATTTTAATTTCTGAACTCGATAATCACAATTTGTGTATATACAATATTATTATAAAGCGAAACATTCCTGATTATAACAAAAAAAATAATTGCAAAATTTGTGAAAATATTATAGGTTTATATTTTTTATTTAAATTATTAATATATATATCATTATTAACACTAGCTTGACTATTATGTACTTTGAAATTAGTGTGAAAATGGTAATAACAAAGTTATATTTCAGTTTATCATAAACTTTTAAAGTTTTTGTAAGTTAGAAATGGTAAATTGTATAATAAACCCAGATTTCTGTATTTCAAATTATCTTGAGAAAGTTGCATTAGATGTGATTTTTTCAAATTCTAGGACTACATTTTTTCCATTTTTTTTTATTATTCAAAATCATGTGAAATTTTTGGTTTTAACCGTGAAGATGCAATTTATGATAATGTATATGATTTTAAAAACTATCCTATAATTATACATAATGTATTAGGTCGTTCCGTAAGTAATGTCGTTTTTTTAACAAAATTAAAAAGTTTATTTGATTATATTAAAAATACATTTATATTATAAAATATTCACCATTGCTTTCCACAGTCTTTTACCAACGTTCAGGTAGTCTATTTATACCATTAGCATAAAAACTCGCTTCTTTATTGGACAAAAACTTTTCTATGTCCAATTTTAACCCTTCATTTGAAGTGTATTTTTTACCATAGTAATGGTTAATCATAGCTTTAAATAGGTAATAGTCAGATGGTGCTAAGTCTGGTGAATACGGTGGATGTGGTAATACTTCAAATTTTAACTCTTTTAGAAACAGAAATTTTTTTATAAGTGTGAGGTCTAGCATAGTCATGTCTTGTTGTAGGATAATATTGCCTTTAGGAAACTTTAGTGGTCTTTACAAGTAAATATTGTGATTTAATTTTTCTAATTGTTCACAGTATTTATCAGAATTAAT
>LWCA01001237.1:0-10805 GCA_001642005.1 Intoshia linei | reverse complement strand
ACTTATCTTTTGTCAATCTCATTGAAACAATTATTTCATCCAATTGAGATTGGTGTTTAAAACCTTTTGAGAATTCTGAGAAAGTTCAAACTCCAAACTAGATTTAATTAATGATTGCGATGATTCATCTATTGCATCTGATGGATTAGTCTCCACGATGAATTTTCGAGAAATTAAAATTGTCGATGATAGTAGATTTGGATATTTGGATCAATTTGTGCAATTATTTTTAGGTATTGATTACAACTGCAATAATAACAATCAAAATCACATGTAAATTTTTGTCCATATTATAGGCTTCGCAAATTTATTATTTTTTTGATATAAAGACGCATGACAGCTTGAACACATAAAGTAAGGTGTCCAATCATTTAATTCCACAATGCATTCATATTTTAAATGGTTAAGTTCATCAAATTTTCAGAAAATTCGTATTTTTTATTTTTTAAAATTAAATAAACACCACATATGTGACAAAATGTGTTTTGTTTTAAAATAATTACAATTCATTTTTATAATCAAAAATAAACAATAAATAAATAAAAGTATATTTAGTAAATATCATAGGCAACATAATCCTATTATGTAAAAAGGATTAGTGGAATTATTCCCGATTGCGAGCGGTATATTTGATACGAAGCATATCATAGTAACCGTGAAAAAATAAGGATTATTAATATATAATTTTATCTGAGATCAATTTTTCAATGTCAGACAGTGTAATATGCTACGCTATTTTTGTTTGTGTGTGTTACGCTGTATTTAAATAACTACCCGTTTTAGAATTTTATAAAGTCCACATTTCAGTTACAGTTTTTTCCGGGTGTGCGCAAACATAATTTCAACCTCCCAGTTTCACATCTTACGGGTCAAAAACCCTAGTTGTCCCTCTTTTTGAAAATCAAACGAGTTGGAGAATTTAAAAAAATATACACGCTGATGTGGATTTTAAAATCATAAACATTATCATAAATTTAAATTTAAAAAAATTATATCTATTAATTATATCTATTATATTAAATTATATCTTCAGGGCCAAAACCACAAATTATCCTTCTTTTTTTAATAAAAACAGCCCTAGAATTTCAAAAAATTCACAGATGATACAGTTGCATCCTGTTAACACACATAAAAAATTTCAATCTGAATAAGTGACGCCTTCACTGTCAAAAAAGCATTTTAGTATCCATATACAGTAGGGTGTCACACCCATCAAAGAATCAAGGATGGTTAGTAAGAATGATTTTATATACTTTTTTTCAAAATTTCATGGTCCAAATACTGATAAAGTCGCGTGTGATAGTTTTATGATAATCAAAAATTTTCAAAAATTTTTCTTCTTTTAACGATTATCATAAAAACTATCACACGCAACTTTATCAGTATTTGGACCTAATTTATAAAATTTTGGAACATCCCTAATGCTTAGCCTGCAAATGGTGTATTTTAGGGAAAAACCAATTAATATACAATTTTATTTGACAAAAATATCTACTCGCTGTGGGTTTAACATTTTAAATCAATCATTACAAATCTTATAATAAAATTAAAATATAACTTTATTTTTTTAAAACAGTGTTATAGTGAATTGTCATGGTTTACAGAGTATTATGTTAATAACCGTTTATAATTAAACATATTAGTTTTTTAATTTTTATTCTAGCTGTCTTAGTTCGATTTTTATCAACGATTGAATTTTCAATACAAAATTTTTTTCACTTTACATTTATGCCCTAAATTTAAAAAATTGAATTGTATTTTTTCGAAATATTTTATTAAAACTAAATTGTGAAATAATTAACGGTCCGAAAATTAAAAAAAAAATAAATATTCTGATAGAGCTTATTCCAGTTGATACAAATACAAATTTGAATCGCATAAATCCACATATTCCTGGTGAAAAATAATTTTTCAAACATTTCGATTAAAATAAAAATTGAAATTGTATTAACTGAAATAAAATATTGATCCTACAATTTCAAAAAAATGTGCATTAAACGTCTATATATTTCTAATAAAGAAATATGAATGAAAATCTATATAATTCATTCCTTCGCAATTTTTAAATTCTTATTTTCAAAACATTTTGTTTCAAATTTAAACTACAACAACAAAACTAAAAGTAATACAAATTTATATTATCATTTTTATATTTATTACAATCATTTGCAATATTGGTAAAATTCACCTGAAATATGTTTATAAAGTGAAGATTCGGTTAATTATTGATACATAATTGGTATTTTTAACTATTTATTAAATTGGTACTGAATATATATCATCACATTGAAAATGACAAAATAGGTTTTTATAATTTATTTTTCTGGAATTTATACTATTTATGACAATTTTTAGGATTGGACTGTTTTTACCTTATTTTTAATATTATACATACATTCTGTCTAATAAATTAAAAAAATCGGATAACAATTGTTTTTAAAATTCTTTACGCAAATGTTAACAATAAAAATTAAGATGGAATAATTCACTTTAAAGTAAAAAGTAATGTGATATGATGGTTCCACCTGAAACAAGTTTGGGAACCACTCCTTTAAAGAATTGATAATAGTGAAAGTAGTATTTTTAAGTTAGATGTTCAACGTGAATTTATTTTTTTGGTATAATAATGTGCCCTCGGCAGAGCTAGGTGCTGTTTGTACGTAGTACATAACGGTCAACCCAGTTATATATACAACGAATAAATATAACGATATAATAACGATAAAGTAAATAATGATGATGATATTTGGACAATACTTTTTTAACACTTTTTTTAAAAAGCCCTCATAATTGTCATGCATCAAAATGTCTATTTTTTTTGTAATTCTGATTTTTTCAATTTATCTGTCGGTCGAATCAACAATATCCTGGGAGGTCGAAACAATATTGCATGTTGTTGAACAGTGTAATGATTAGAATCATATACCATTAAAACACATGTTTATATGTATAATTACACCAATGATTAAAATATGACACCAACGGAAATTTATCGTGTACATTGCACTAATTCGATTATGTTTGCTATAATTTCAGCTAGTCGTAACTGTATAATGAATATTATGTTACATTAAAATTTCATACAGCCCTAGATCATGCAGTGTATATTAGCCTTACATGCGATCCCATTTTAATAATACAACATTTTCGTGAACCGTATCACAAGAGTTATATTGTTTTAGAAAATAAATAAATTCAAAATTATTTAAAAAATAAAATTAAGTGATCGCGTGGTTACCAAACCCTAAATCATATCTAGAATAATATGTATTGATTAAAATTCAACCTGATTTTCTTACGAATGATCTTTGATGTGGAGTAAACAAATTTTTTCCAAACTTATATTCTATACCGTCACTCCAGATTTTAGGAATATATACTGTTAACATCAGGAATTTAAATTAATTGAAACGAAAACTATTAATTATATTTTTTGAAAAATTAAACAATGAAAAAATATTAAAAAGTCGAAAGCAGGGTTTTAATTTTTAAATTAAATGGAAGAAACTAATTGATTTGCAATCAATTCATTAATAATAATAAACCCTTAAAAAAATTCAAAAACTAAATATATTATTTTTAAGTACATAAAAAGATAACAAATTTTGGTGTCACTATTTACAGGTATGCGTTTTGCTTTTTTTCCATTCTGTTTTAAAATTACATTCTAAGATATTCTAAATGTTTTACTGTTTCTAAATGTCGATATTATCTAGGTGGTGCGAGATTTTGATTAAAAATTATACTTTAATATCAGCTAAAAAAGGCAATTTGGATAAATTAATCCTTAAATTCAAAAGTCAAAAATCTTTAAATTCCATGATAGAGGAACCTTTTAAATTTTAGCATTTTCATCAAAAAACATTTCATTCACCACTCTAGATAAAAACTGAAATGATTGTCAGTGATGGCAATAGATGTATTAATCAAAAAGAAAAAAATTAAGACCAATAAATAATGAAATTAAACAACTATTAACTTATTCATTAGTTATAGTTTAGTTATAATTGAGTTTTTCAAAACTGCTAATTTCAAAATCGTATTTATTTTTAATAACTAATTATAATGACTTTTCTGATGTTCAGCTGCATCCCTTAAAAAAATTATAAAATATTGTAATATTTTATATTTATATTTAAGAATAATAATAATAGAAAATAGGGTAAGTAAATTCCAGTATTATACAAATTCGTTGATCAAAAATTAACATATAGATCAGTGGTTCCCACACTTTTTTCACGGCACCCAAAAAAACTGATTCACAATTACAGAATTTTAAATTTACAGACAGTTGAAATAAAAATGAATGTTTTCTTTGAAATATCCTCTTAATTATATTGAGGGATAAAATATATACATTTTGAACATAACGATTTTGAACTTTAATATGAAAAAGTAATGAAATCAAAATGTTAGTAAAAACATTCACTACACGAATCGATAACTATCATTATAACAAAAACGTAAATTTCATTTATTCTAATAATAACTTAATACATCCATATCTTTAGAATTTTAACAAAAAAAAATAATGTGATTAATATAAAAAATATTTTTAAGAAGTACAGTACTGTATTATTAAAATTGCAATACATGTGTATTTCAGAAATTAACTAAATATATATTTTTAGATTTAAAATTGATTTTACATATTGTAATGATAATTTAATTGAATTTTTTTAGAATAAACAAAAATAACAATAAAATATATATATTATTATTCGATGGATATTAAATTTATGTAGGTTAACATCGATTAAAATAACCTGAATTAAAAATTAGTAGGTATAATTAATTAATTTATAAAGCTCCAATGTTATAAAATACTCATTATCACTGTTGTGCAATAAGGGCCCGGGCCTACAATCATGAGGGACCTACTTTTTTAATATATTAATAGGTAATGTTGGAAAATTTCTTAAGTATACCAAAATTTCGATAACCAATGCAATTTTGAATAGTTATTTTTAATTTTTAGACAATGAACGATAGCTTAAGCAATGTATAACGGTCCGATTTTTTAAAAAATTTTAATAAGGGTCTACAATTTCCATCTGCCCTGTCCTATTGTTGGCTCTCTACAGACCTGCTTGATGCTTTGATGCAATGGAAAAATCTAACGTGAACGTAGTTTTTAAAAATTCAAGTGATTCGATACAATACGAAAATTGTGGAAAACAAAGAACATAAAATCGATATATCGTTATAAAATTTATAAAAAAAATATATTTACTTTATCATATAAAAAATTTTCAAATTATGTAAGTTACACCCGAAAAGTTATCTATTCAATTTTAAATTGTGTTAAGTAAATTTTATTATTAATCCATGTACACAATATCATTTTCATATCATATCACTCATGTTTAGAAGCGTTAGTCTAAAAAAAACTGATTACCCCTGATTTACAATGATTAGTTTTAATCAATGATAATTTTGACCAGATTTATTTTTTGTTAATTTAAAAATACGAAATTGAGTAGAAGAAAGAGCACAACGTAAATCGTCAACAACATTTAATCTGCTTATTTTTTGATTTGTTATGTCTAATAGAGTAGAAAATCCACATTCACATAAGTACGTTGATGCGAAAAGTAACAGAATTCTAATAATTTTTTCTCCGAGATTCAGGTATAAATTACATATCTTAGACCAAAATTTAATTATTGATTCTTCAATAAATACAATGTATACTATGCATCGATCGCCCACGAATCATTAATATATTTTTAATGGATTAATTTGTGAATATTCAATTCCCCCTTCAAATAGTAAAATTCCCTCTATTAAGAACCACTCATCTACATACATTTGTCCCTTTTTAAACTTTCCAGTTGTCCGCATCACATTATATATCAATACATTCAAATTAGATTATAACCCAACAAAGAACAATAATGATAGAAATAAAACCTACCTTAATCAATGCGATATTGCCAATTAACATTGTACTAATACAAATACAAACGTGAAAACTTTTAAAAATCAAAAATCAATATACATGAATTACGATATACGGAAACAACAATTAAGTTGGTTATACAATCAATTTTTCAATAAACATAATTTAATATAGATTCTGGATTGATCATGTTGTAAAATTGTATGTTAATATACAGTGTAATTTCATGCATTCAAATTTTCATGTAAAAATAAGATTTAATGAAAATCTCTACAGAATAAGTGGCAATGATGTACTTAATGATGTACTCAATAAAAACTATATATTATAATAAAATTTTATATTTTTCATGTTATTCTTTTATAGAACAGTACATTCAATTGAGCTGACCATTTTAGAGAATTTTAAAATTAAAGTTAACATTACTAAAGTCCATAAAATAGTGATGAAATCAGCATATAAAATTAATGATGAAATTAAGTCTCATTATAATTTTGTACTTAAAAAAATTCGACGTGATATAGCATTTCATTAAAATGCAGATCAAAATAAAAGCCAAAAAATTAATAAACGGTGATTGAACTAATTATTAAAATGAATAAATTAACAGTCTTTATAAATAAGTGATGATATTTGGGAAAATGAATAAGATATTAGTAAAATAATTATGAATGATTGCAATAATTTATTATTGTAACCTCAAGGGTATGAACTATGAAATAAATAGCTAACCGTTAATTCAAAACTGAGAAAATTTAAATTATTAAATACAGTATTAATCCATACAAAATTAAGCATATTCGTTCAAAATTAATAAAATTAGTGATGTCCTTAAAATAAAATATTTGAAAGAGTTCATATATTAAATACATTAGAGAGAACGCATCTCTAGTTAGCAAAAATCCCAACAGTTTTTACAATTTGAATTATTTTGAGAAAATTGTGCACTAATTGAATTAATTCAATCAGATAATTTGAGGGTATGCCAATTTAATATCAAGCAAAACTAACATGTATAAAAATGCATGTTGCATTGTATTGGAAAATCAATACGTTACATAAATACTAATGTATCTATAGAAAATGTTATTTAAATATTCTAAACACTAAAAAATGTGAATAAATAAGTATCGACGGAATTGAATCTGAATAAAATTTGTCTTGTTCCAATTAAAAAATTTGATCAAAAGAATTAAAATTATAAATATTTTTATAGGTATCATTAACATAAATTAAAATAAAAAATAGGATATTGGTATAATCACATCGATTTGTACCCAGCTACTGCAAATAATAATATTTTATATCAGTGGTGTCAACAATTTTATATTATGCTTATTTTGCACAGCTAAGTTATATAATCTAATAAATAAATAAAGCATTCCATACTTGCATACAAAACCTATGAATGTTTGCCATTATCAAAATGGTAACAATTTTAAAAAATAAGCATATAATATTCAAAAAAAAGGATATTTTTCTTTTTAGGTTTCTTATTATAGATATTCTCTATTTATATAGTCATGTTTGTATTTGATATAGTCATAATTACTATGACTAATAATAAACATAATGACTATATTAAATTCAAATATGACCATATTAAATGCAAACATGACTATATAAATAGAGAATATCTATAATAAGAAACCTAAAACTAAAAATATCCTTTTTAATATATTGGGTTACTTTTTGTATATCATTCTTTGTAGCAAATAAGATTAATATTTTAGTTCATATTTTAAAGTTTCTGTCAAAAATTTTTTCAAATAAAAATTGAAAAATCGAATATATCAATATTTAACAAATTTTAATTAATATATTTACATACTTATGAATTTAAAATTTAAATTGTCAAACAAATATCAAAATTTCCAAAGCAAAATAACCGTAGCCCAAATAAAAAAAAATGTATCTAAATATACATTTCTTAAAATAAGAATTAACAATACATGATAATTTTGGAAATTTAAATTCGACAAAATTAGAGACTGTTTATGTTGTATTATGCTGCAAAAATACAATAATTTAATTAATATCTGAATTATGAAATACAAATATTTTAACGAAACACAAATTTAGAAATACTAAAATTTAAAATCGATCTAATTTGGTTGTAATTATACAAATTATAATTTACATAGTCGTATTGAATTATATATTTTGTGCATTACACAATATTCAATTTTACGTAAAAAGTCGTTTAAAAAATGATTTTATAAATTGTAAAAATCAATAATATTTTTAGAAATTTGGATGTAATTAAAAATACAATTAAGTAATATACTCCAAAACAGTTTAAATAACAATGGTTTATATCAATTCAAGGCATTGCATTTACAAAAGAATAAAAAAATGACCAAATGACATAATTTAATAATAATGAATAAAATAAAATGAAAAAAGGCAAAGTAACCACAAAAAAAAGTAATTTACAAATTTACTTTGCTATAATATATAAACATGAAAAACCTTTAAATTGATGGCAATTCTGGTCACAGAAATATATTTCTGTAAATTGAAATGAAAACCTAATGATACTGATTAAATGAAAGTTGAGTAATTTAAAAAAATTATATAAAGATGTATATAACATTGAAGGAGTGTTTGAAAGTGTAGTTACAATTAAGCCATTAAATAAAATTGGCTTAAATTTTTAATTTTTATTTGAAAGCTATAGATTGCAAGGCATGTATTAATTCGGTAAGCAATATTGAGAACATTTTATGAATAGACAAATAATTAATAATCAGTTTCAATGTAGAGTAGTTTAGTGAAATTAGTTTTACTTGTGGATAAAAAACGCTAATTTTGAGACTCGATGCAAATAGAATATTTAATTAGCAGGTTAATGAACGAAAGATTGTTCATCCAAATTATCGATTACGTATTAAACGCAATTAATAGTCGTGAAATTAGCGCAATATTAAATTTCAAAATTACATAAAAATAAAGATGGAATAAATTGCATAACTTACAAAACTCAATTTCAGGCTGTTAATTATTCAAATTCAAGCGCAGTAAACCAACATATGGTGTAATGTTAGATTCTTAACATTAATGAGTCTTACTTGATACCTTCAACTATGTATCCAATTTTAAATATCCTATATATTTCAATTTTAATCAATTCTCGATTAATTATATGTACCCTGTTGGAACAACAGAAATTAAGGTTAACAATTTTGATAAAACAAATCAAACAAACTTTCAAACCCTAAATTACATTGAATATCGCTCAAACTTACTTGACAGGAATTACTATCAGTCGTTTTCCGTTTAGTCAGAATATATCATATCCTAGAATGAAATTAAGATGAAAATTATAATTTAAACCCAAATTGATTTTGATAAGAGGAATATTTATAATTTATACAAATGATGGAGATCGAATGGAGTAACAAATTATAATTATTTTGTCTAACTCGAACAATTATACAATTCTTTCTAGTGATATAGACGTATAGCTGCTACAGTAATTAAAGGACAATATATACTTAGAGTGACATTGTTCTACTGGTGATTATTGTATATTGCGCAACAAGCAGACATTTTCAATTAATTTCTATTAATTTTTACTAACTATTGCTTTCACGCTGATAATAAATGCACGATACTCAAAGCAGCAGCTATCGATGAATAAAAATTGGATATTTCTAGCCTTATTTTTATTAGTGAAATTTTAGATACTCTTTTCAGTTTTTGTGGTGCTTAACCTCTTCTCGCCAATTGTGCGCAATATCAATATTACAATCAGACCTCACACGAAACTGTTGAAAGCTAGTTCACCTAGTACATTTGTCACTCCCATGGTCGTATTAATTGTTTGATTAAAATGCACTAATTAAATCGAGACATGTCTGGCAATTATCAATGCCTCTAGCGTACATCAGAATAATGCAATTAACAGTATTTCAACTCAAATTCAAAAACTTTGAGTCAGAGCTAAATTACTTTCATTCATTGTCAATACAAAATCCTACTTTTATATAAATAAAGTTTTTCACTTATCAATGAAATATTTTGAATGATATTGGCAATGGGATCAAGTAGTCTTTTGATGAAACAAATAATATTTTAATCAAATGAATTACAGTATAGTAGTGTACTGTAGTTGAGAATGCAAATTATAATTTTTAATGTGAAGTAGGAAAAAGAAAAACCAAATAATCAGTTTTAAAATTTTTGAAGTTTACTTATTAGTTGTTTGTTTTTTAGACTATCAGTCGCCTTAAATTTTTGAGTATTGACCCTAAAAACGTTTTTGATGATAAATATATAGTGTTTTGCTGAAATTGCTGTATAACAAATTTTTCTGTCATGCCATGTCCCTTATTTTTTGATGAAATTACTTAGATTTTGGTGGACATTTGAGCGTATCCGTTGAGAAACAATGGTGAACACTGAACAAACCTAAATAAAAAAAATGATGGGCTTTTCTAATAAGGTTAAACACTACATATCATTGATTTCCAAAGTTTGATATAACGACGGTATGTAATTGTTTCCGGGATGCACAAAATACGGCCGCGTAACTTTATATTATTGTCACAATATGCAAATACAAACAACAAATGGATTTTCCCCATCCTTCTAAATTAGGTTGATATTTTAATCTAGCCTTTTTATATCATTTACTTACCAAAAAAAATTCAAAAATTATATAAAACTAGGTTGATTATTTTGTACTACGTACAAACAGCACCTAGCTCTGCTGAGGACGGACATTTTTAATTCTACCAAAAAAATAAATTGAATAAGAAAATCTAAATTAAAAATGTTACTATCCACTATTATCAATTCTTTAAATCAGTGGTTCTTAACTGGGGGTGCATAATCAATTTTTGAAGGTGCACAGAGCTATTTTCAATTTTTTTTAATTACATTAATAAAATAATTAGTT
>LWCA01000764.1:0-18910 GCA_001642005.1 Intoshia linei | reverse complement strand
AGTAGTTTTAATTTCGATTTCATAAATCTTTCACTTTTTTTATTATTTTCGTTAAAATTAATGTTCAAATTCTTAAAACCATCTCATTTCTTCTTTATGGGTTATTAAAAATTTCGCTTTAAATGCTTTTCTGTAAAATATTTCAATGACTTATCAAATAGAAAAAACTTATGTAATTCGTACAAACAGCACATATACACATACACATATACAGCCCTATTTAAATGAGGCGTACTATTCAAACATGGAATTATAGAATATCGAAGACTTATCTAGAATACAAGATATATAGGTAAATATTAATCTGATTGAAACATTCGAAATAACGTGTATTAAAATAATACTTAATAATATAAATTTATCTCGTAATGTTTATGGAAGATTAATTGTCGATAATTT
The DNA here is from genome assembly GCA_001642005.1 of Intoshia linei. Taxonomy (NCBI): domain Eukaryota; kingdom Metazoa; phylum Orthonectida; family Rhopaluridae; genus Intoshia; species Intoshia linei. The sequence goes on along the minus strand of LWCA01000764.1, from coordinate 18,511 downwards.
ATATTTTTAATTAAATAATGCAATTAAACATCATAATTCGATTTTCTATATTGAATTACTGAGAAAAAATTTTGAAATTTACTGCAGAATTGCAAAAATTGGACAATAATTATAATTATTTTAATTTTAAGATAAATGAATAATTATTGTATTTAATGCAATATGTATACTATTAGTTAGCAATTTTAAAACATGAAATTATCTAATTGCTAGATTATTATATAATTATAAATGTTAAGTACTTGCATAATCTGCAATGCATATTTTATATTAAATTTATATCACGATAATTTGAAATTAGATAAAATGTAATATAAATTTACTTATGTGATAATTAAACGTTAATTTGGACATGTACAAATTAGGTTATTAAATTATAGATTATCTGACTACTGTATTACATTTGAATATGTTGAATAAACATTTCTCATTATTATATAAATAAGTCCATTTATTTTTTTATATAACTTTAAATTTTTAGTTTTCAAGTTGTATTTATGTATACTTTTACATTATACAATAACAAAATAAATGTTTTGCAGGTATTAAAAAAAATATATATTTAAGTCTACAAGCAGGTATATTAGAATTAATGTAATTATTTTAAAATGGGTTTTTAATCTTATATTTATTTATAATATATATTCCTAAATGAATTTAAAACTTGCTAATTTTAAGATGTCGCAATATTTATCAAATATAATTGTAATTTAACGAAAATTATTTTTTTTTAAGTTGATAAATGCAAATTTTTTTATTTTAATTGCATTAATATTTAAATTAATTTAAATCTTATCGTGTGAAAATTATTAGTCTTCCAAAATGGTATAGACAGCTAGTTAAATCGTTTCTCGTCATTAGAACAGATTATCAAATCATTAATTTCAGTATATATAAATTCGTCGAAACATACATACTGGGTCGCTGCAGTGACATTAGATATCATGCGAGTTATTACTAACGTATATTTTATTGACTGTGATATGGTTTTCAGTCTGATCGTGTTCTCTGCCGTTATTAAAAGAAAACATAATTTAAATTGTTCGCCCAAAATGGAATAAACATGAAAAAATATGAAAAATTTTCAGCGAATAACAGAATTTTACTATACTAGTACTATATAAATATAAATTAACCGGGCGAATAACGGAGGTTTTACATATTTATAAAAAAAATCGATAATTAATGTTTACGGTTTCTATAATGCGTGTACAATGTAACATATCAGCTGAATAAATAATATTAGAATAATAATAATATAGTACAAGTTTATACAAACGAATGATTGTGAACTATTTATTTAAACTAGTGTACCTTTCAGAGAGGGTTATGTTAATCTAGTAAATATTGATATTTTTAAATGGTTCGGTTATATTAATACTTTCTAGGATTAAACCAGTACTAGAGGTATCAATAACGATTACCATTGTATATGGTATATAACCAAATGTATTAATTTATAATAGTATTTTAATATATAGTATACGCCTACAAGACACTGTTTAGTAGAGAAAAGGTTAAAATTTTTTAATATTTCCACACCGTCCATAAAAAAGTTTCACAAACTACCCATATACGTTGCATGGCTCTAATCATTAGATGTCTTGTTTAGTTACATTTTTAGCTAGGAAGATTTTTAAATATACCTATACAGTTTATAAAAAATTAAAATGTTAACGAGTTTAATGATAAAAAAATAGATATCATTCCTGGTTCAACTCTATCATACTGCAATGCAAACCAACCAAAAATTATCATTACATTGAACATGCAGTAAGCAATGTTTACTAAGCACTTCAAACGAAGCTGAAACTTTAAAAACATTAACATTGCTTAGATATGCTGCAAAATGAGATAAATATTTCCATTTTGTCCCAAATATTTAGCCTCTTTTTCAATTTAGTTTATGGGCCAGATACTAAGTCATACTTCAATTTTAGTTTATTTGATGATAAATGTAAAGCCAAAACTACTTATCTATGATGACGAATAAAAATTTTCGGCTTAAAATTTATTATTCTTTTTTCTGGCCACACTATCTAATTTTGTTTCCAACATTTTTAACATGTAAATAAACTAAAATTGAACTTTGACTAATTATCTTGTCGCATAACTTCAGTTTTTATTTGATGATTATAATAAACTTTATTATACTTTATTTACAATGATTATTTACCAAATTTTTGTATTTTCATGTTATTATGAAATTTTTAATTTACAATAATGTTAAATTAAATTAATAAAGCTGTATTCTTTATATCAGGACTATAATCCAAAATTTTATCATTAATCGATATCAAAATTAATGCTAAAAATTGTTATAACGATACAATGTTTGTATTATCATCATAAAAAGTAGTAGCCTTTAACATAATTAATCAAGATTTATTTTTCTATATTCATCGAATGAAAATTTAATTAGTTTAATTTCAAAAGTATCTTTCACAGTATATTATGTCCATAATTTATAAATTTACTTTATGTCTAAATTTTTTTGTATTTTTTACGTGCAAAATTACTTTCACTTATTCATCATGCATCAAAACATTGGATACTTATTCTAAACATTAGGGAATATGCCATTTTAAAATTGAAAAAGGCAAATGTTGGATAATAAAAAATATGTTAATTATGACTAAATCGAATGGATCATTGTCTAAATTTTTTTCTACAACTCTAAATTTAAATCGGTGAAAAATGTAATAATCTTAATGTTATTGAGACGTTCAGAGCCGTCTTAAGCCACTTCGTGGCTCTGGGCTAAGAAAGGGCCGAAGGTCCTGTAAGTTTTGAGCGAAGCAAAAAAGTATTTCAAGTAAAGCGATAAAAAAAATTTAGGGCCCCTTTTTTAAAAATTAATAAGAGAAAATCAAAGATTTCCTACTTTCTTTTTGGAATATTCACTTAATAGAAAGGTTTTAATGTTTAATATTATTATTTGAAACAGTTTTTATGTCAATATTATATGATGAATATTGTAGAATATATTTTAAATTGAATAATTTACCAGAACTTTGATTCTTTAAACTATTTTCTTTCTAGCTATTTGAATTCCCACACTTCAAAACTTATGAACTGTTTTTTAAAATATAAATGTGAAGTATGTTTTAATAAATGGGGCCCTCTTTTTAAGATATAAGTGTAAAGTACTTTTATTAATTTGGGAGCCTTTTTAAATGAGTGGCCCTGGGCTACTGCCCATGCCTTAAAATGGCTCTGGAGACGTTGGCAAACTTCAATTCATAAACTCATTTTTTTGTCAACATCAAAGTCAGTTACTCATGTCAAGGTGAAACTAGTTACTCTAAAAAATGCAATATGTACCACGTATATTGTTAATTTTGGGTTTTAATCTTAGGAATAACCTTAACCTAGCTACAGCAATCAAACCGGGTGCCCTGTTGTGTGCAAATAAATATGGAGAACACATTGTATTTGAAAGATTTAAAAAACGGCGCTATAATTTTACTAAACATTTATAGAAAATTCTACATTGCCTTAATTTATTTGTGGCTTCTATGGTTTAAGGTACGGTTGTCTGTTACTCAGCTTACGAAATAATTAAACATATCATTTTTGTAGAATTTAGGTAGTTTAATAGTTCTAACCTTGATTAATATCATTACAATTTTTAAACTGCATTTTTTGATATTAGCGATCTTTTTAATAAAGATTGAAATGTATTATACTTTCCATTGCTGACCATGAAGTTTTAATCACCTACAATATAGTATTTTCCATTACATTTACCGTTATTTTGTTACATATTTAACTATCAAGATATAAAAATGTGATTTATGTGTAAAATTTGGATACTAATTGTTGGTTAACTGATGCATTAAATTAATGTTTAATGTAATTATTAATAAAGATTTTATTACACAATGATATGATAACAAATTACACATTGTAAAATTATGTTTTAAATAAATATAATGAATTTGAGTCTATTTATTTCAATTTTTATTAGTAGGCGGGAGAAATGAATCTTTATAAATCAAATTAATATGTAATATAATGCATTGTTACACAATATCTACAATGTAATTCATTTAACTTTAAATTTATGGCGAATTAGACTTTGATGTATACATTTTCACTATAAATGAATCACAGTGAATAAAGTATTGTAATAAAATGATCAATCATTACCAATCATTGTACAATTAATATACATATATATATCAATGCATAACAGTATATATCATTATATACAACATTTAAAAAATATTTTAACATATTTGACAATTTTAACAAGTTTTATTTACAAGTGTAATATATTTGACATGTTAATACATTTCCAAATTTAAATAATGTCATCAAATTAACAATTTATATTTAGCTTCCGGCGAAAATTTGAGAAGGTATCGAACTGCATTTAGTCGAGAACAATTGATTCGACTTGAACGTGAATATTACCAAGAAAACTATGTCTCAAGGTCTAAACGTTGTGAAATTGCATCATCGTTAAATTTACCTGAATCAACAATTAAGGTAATTTATAATGGATATAAAGATATATCGGTACAAGTGTAGCTTGGCACTATTGTCCCTAAGAAGTGAGTTATTTTAGATATTACTTTGACTAAAATGTATTTTAATACTTTCAAGTGAGCTTTACTTGTTGTAAAGGGTTGCATGCGACATCATCATTCGTCTTGAAAAACCAGAATCATGTACACCTGAATAGTTTCTTGATGAAATATTTACCACTATTTCAAGTACCATGTATTACAATTAGTGTTTCCGCAATTATTCATCGATTGTTCACCAATTAATCGAATAATATGATAAAGTTATGCTCTTTTTATCAATTGTATTTTACAAGATTTTGATTTTGGAATTAATGTATTTAAAATGGAAATACAATACAATTTAAATTATGAAAATTTTCCCAAGCTTTAGACTTTGAATTCATCTCTTAATGTAAAAATAATTGTCAATGTATAAATAAATATAAAATAATTGTCAAATAACTAAAAAGTAATTTTATTGGTTTCTATGTTATATAACGAAATAGTTTTACGAAATAATGTGTCAAAAAATATCATAAAAAATAATATAACTTAACCAATGAAGTAATACTATATAAAATAAATTTCAGTTGTTCTATTAATTGACGAACAAACAAAGAACAATTATTCATTGCAGAAGCACTAATTACAATGTCAATTAATATCAATTTTACATTATAAAACACTCATTTTTGAATTTTGAATTTGTTAGAATTGTTAATTTACATAATACAGTATATTATGAAATGTCTATTTTTACTCGACTGTGTCAATATTTATATACTTTTAAAAACATACCCCTGATCATTTACAGGGTAAATTTTACACTAACGAAAGTATAAAAATATTAGGTGTAATTTATTACACTGACCTAAACTATCTTGCAAATATTAAAAATAATTGTAAATTTGACATTATTATTTATCACAATAATTTAATTCAATTAACCTGTAACAAGAAAAATTGATTGGATTTATTAAATCCTAATTAAAAATTTCAAAAATTAAAAAATCTATTTTTAATTAGTGCAGTCATAAAATATTCATTTAAATCAAATTATTATTAGTAAATTAAAGCAAAGTAAGTTAATACATTTTATACATATTTACTTTTAGGTCTGGTTTCAAAATCGTCGAATGAAAGATAAAAGACAAAAAATGCCATTCATGTGGCCTTATACAGTTAATCAAATGAATTATCAAAACATTAGAAGCCCAATATATAACAATTATTCTCCAATTATGTATCATCAAAAAAATAATTATATTGATTTTCAAATGGAACAACAAATGAAACTTGCATCACAAATGTATACTCAAAAATACAATTTAGATTTACTGTTGAATTCAAATTATAATGTAATAATATCCTTACTTATATAATATGCTACATAATATTTGTTTGTGTTTTACTTTATTTCAATAACTACCAGTCTCAGAATTATAAGTTCTCATTTCAATTACAGTTTTTTTCGGGGTGATAATAAGATAAATTTCAACCTCCAAAATTCACATATTACGGGTCAAAAACCCCAATTGTTCATTTTTTTGAAAATCAAACGAGTTGGAGAATTTAAAAAAATACATATCCTGATACGGATTTTAAAATCATAAATATTATCAATAATTTAAATTTAAAAAAAATATATCTTCAGGGCCAAAATCTTAAATTACCCTCTTTTTTTTAATGAAAACAGCCCTATAATTTATAAAAATTTACAGGTGGTACAGTTGTATCATGTTAACACACACAAAAGATTTCAATCCGAGTAAGTGATGACTTCACGATCAAAAAAGCATTTTAGTATTCATATATTTTTTGTGAAAGTTTTAGTTAAGTTTAGAAAAATGTGCCCTCGTCAGAACTAGGTGCTGTTTGTACGTAGTACATAACAGTCAACCTAGTAAACTTATAAAGTGTTGACTACTATGCTGCATGTCCATCCCGAATTTTCATCATGTATTATAACTATTACAGTGTATTATAATATTATAATTTAATTGTATTATTAGGCAAACCATAAAAACTTGGAAATGTTAAATCAAAGGAGATTAACAGGTTTGAATATTGGAAACCCTTTTCAAAACACTCAAAACTTTAATTATCCACAAATAAACATTGATCCTATTGCGTACCAGAACCAAATATCTAATCAATTAACACTTGCACACAAACAAAAAATTGATAAACTAAAATGTCAAATGGCTCAAAATGTGATAGAGTCAAAAATTGAAAAGTATACATCAAAAACTGAAAAACGTAAACAATCTTCAAGTCATTTTGATGAATCCAAAAAATCAAAAAATAATGTTACCAAATCTGGCATTTTTAGACCGTTTGATGTTTAATAATTTATAAAACAAATTGTACATTAAATACTTATTATATTTTTGTATATCTGCTTAACTGTACTATTTTCATGGGAATAAAGTGTATTTCTGTATCAAGGTTCATTAAAACTAAATGTAAATATGTATTCATGAGTCTAAATAATGCAGGATGGGCTTTTTTACTAGAGAATCAAATGTCTATTATTTTTCATCTATAAATTGGTAAATTTCTATAATTAAAAATTTTTGATGTATTGATCAAAATTTTGATTCAAATTAATAATCAACAGCATCTAGAGAACAGATACAGTCTAACCTAGGCTGCCATATTTTTGTCGTACTAAAAGTAGTACTTTTATTGCTTAGAAACAAAATATGTTTTTGATTAGAAAAATGATCATTTAAGTTAAATGTCAATTTATAAGTTTATTTACTACGACAAAATAAGACTATTGGAACAGTGCCAAAAGTAGTACAGTAATGTTTCGATGTTTACATTATTTTTACAAAAATTGTCAAGATAATCGAAACATTATTCATAATCGAGACAAGTTTATTTATATATTAGAAAATGTATGATGTTTTCATATTACAGTGGAAATTTGATTCTAAAAACACTTGTTAGTAAAAACAATTGTTAATACATACAGCAAATACTAAATTTAACTTTATATTTCAAGATAATATAAAAACTTCACATTAAATTGATATAGAGTATTGTGTATATAATAGAGTAATCTATGCTATAATTTATTAATTTTATTTTTCAAAAAACTGCCTATTTCTTAAAAATACGAAAAATACCGCAATTTATTAAAATAATGTTTATGAAACAGAATATTGCCGCATTTTTAATTTATACATTATTTAAAAAAATTAAAAATCTATAATTTTATAATCATACTGTAGTATACTAGGGTTTAATTATACGGGCGGCATTATAACAAAAATTTTTAACATATTTCTTTATTTATATATTCTATTAATTTTCTTAATCAATTTAATCATTAGTTGAGTAAAGATATTTTTTTGTGTCACATTTGGCCTGACCAGCAAATTGAGTCTGACACCCCTGTATTAATTAAACGACTATGATGAGAAAGTTTTATAAATAAATTTAATCTACAAATATTTAGACTTGATCTTGTAATTTTTTTTGTATTTTTCTAAAAAATCCAACTCTGAGTCCATATCAATTTTATTAGACAAGACAATCAATGATTCAACGTTTTTAAAACGTTCTTGAAATTGCAAATCTCTTTTTAAAGTTTTGTAACCAACCGTAGCTACATTTCAATTTACTCGTAGGATCATTTTTCTGTAGGTATTGTCGTCCATAATCCTGCAACATGTAACCAAATACAGGAAGCTTGGATTCTCTTCTTTTAAGGAAATGCATAAAAACTTCCTTATCCATCTGGTCGTTTGTCCTTTCTTTAAGGTTTTTCTGATTTTCAAAAATTTTTTAGTATCGTCACTTTGTTGCAGAATTTGTTCTTTTTGTTGAGCTATTGTGACAATCGTCTGTCTGGGCATATCAAGTTCAGCTGCATCTATAATCTATATCTTCAATAAACATATTTTTATACAAATTTATACAGTAAAATTTTTACGTTTACATAAAAACTATCGAGTACGTATTTTTATTCGTATTTATTATTTTTCAAATTAAAAAAATACGTATATCTGGCCACTTTACATAAATGTATTGTGTAATTTAGCTTTATGTATTATCAAGATTTCACTGTAACATCAAAATGAACATTATTACATTTAATTTTACAATAAATTAATGTTAATGTGGAACAATTTATATTTACATATGTAAAAAAATGAAATGTTTTATTATGTGAAAATATATTAAATTTGTTATGATTTTTTATTTAATTTTCTATGAATAATTTATTGCTTGATTTTTCTAATTTTGTAAATATTGGAATAATCATAGTTTTCTTGGTTAAGATAGGATATAGTTTTATTTAAACATATCATATTTGAACCATATGATTCGTTTATTTGTTTTGGGTTATCTTCATATTGTAATGTTTCTTGATCTTCCATTTCATTATAAGATGAAGATGACCCATCAATGAACCACATATTTATGTCATATCTTTCATATATTATTTCATTGTCCACGTTTAATAAGTTATTAATTGTATCTTCTATGTTTTCATTATCATTTATCATTGTGTCCAAAACAGTTTCTTCAGAATCTATTATATTCTTCCATGAAGAAATAATTAATTTTAAAGAAATTTCACACCCTGCTTCATAAGTCAAACAAATTGCATCCTTTAAATTTGGATTATGATTTGTGGTGAGGTCATATAAGTATTTTTTTGTATTTTTGTTTTATGTTACATATGACATATTGATCCATTGGCTGAATTAAACTAGTTGTGTTTGAAGGTAGAAACATGGTTTTAATATTGCCATCTTTTAATTCAGGATGACATGTTGCATTATCAATATCAATACAGCCTTTCTTTTGATATTTTTCAACCTCCTTCAAAAAAATAGTGTACAATCACTCCGTAAATATCTCTTGTCATCCAACTTGATGAATTTGATCGATAATTAACTGGTCTACTTGTACCTTTGAAACATCTAGGTTTTTTGGAACGGCCGATGACACATAGTGTTATTTTAAATACCCACTAGCATTTCCGCATGCCATAAACGTAAAAAGGATCTTTAGATTTTTTATATCTTGGTGCCGTTTTTTCGAAAGACGATACAATGGTTCGATTTGATAAACTCTTTCAAACGTTCCCGCTTTCATCAACGTTGAACAATTGACAAAAAATAAGGCCATTATTAAATTCTACTGACAATTTTTCTTTAAATTTATTAATTAATGAATGATCTGCAGATAGTTTTTCACCAGTTATTTTTAAGGATCAAAGATTAAATCTTTTTTTAAAATTATTTAACCAGCCATAACTAGCTTTAAAAATGGTTAAATTTAATTTTTTTGCGATTCTTAAAGCATTAGCCTGCAATTCGGTGGATGTAACAGATATTTTTTCTGTTCTCTTACTTTGAAACCATTTCATCAGCTATTGCTTCATTAAATGGTTTTTTCTATTTCGTAAACATTTTCGTTTTTAACGTTCACGGGAGATTCCATAAAATTTTTTTATTTCAGCAAATGCTGTATAGTTTGTCTAGAAATTCAATATTTTAATACATCTAATTTCGGTGTTCCTTGATCGACTTCTTGTATTATTTTCAATTTATATTTAATTAATAATACGATTCGAGGCATAATAATATGAATAAGATAATAAAAAATTTGATTTATAATTGAAAATTATCATGTAAACATATTCAAAATTATTTAGAAACAAATTATTCACAATCAAATTATCTATAAACAAGATTATTTAGAATCAAAATTATTTGTAATCGAAACATTACTGTACTTCTGGACTCAATATCTAATCCAGTGATGGCAAAAAAATGAAACGAGTGTCACTAATGACACGCACAGAGATCTGCCTGACACAATAATAAACAGAATATTTGAAATTTTTAATATAGTGTGGCAAAATTAACTCGAAAATGTGTAACAATAGAAAAGTATACATACCTAAGATTATTTATCATTTAAAAGTGACACGCAACTAGAAAAGAAAACAGTAAATTTTTTTTTGACATCAACTGAAAAGTCTTGCCATCACTGGTCTAACCCATTGGTTTTTCATCATGGAAAGAATTTGAGGGTCACAAGCATTTGAAAAAGTTATAAATATATTTTTTATTTATGTAAATTTATATGATGTTTGAAATATACAAAAAATTTTTATTTTCATACAGGGTCGCGAACATGAAAAAGTTGAAAACCACTGGTCTAACCAGACAGATAAATTTCGATAATATTAAACTAATTTGAGTAAACTTGACACAAAATGTAATATTGTCAACTTCTTACACTTTCATTGCTTTCAGCGATGTTTAAATACTGAATGTGAAAAAATAAGAATATTTATTTATCAACAGGGGTGCAAGGCAGGACATTTTTTCATAATAACAATATAAATGTCATGTTATACTATGTAATATTAATTAACATTAAATTACAAATAATTATTACTTAGTCTCAGATAAATTTTGAATATAATTAATGATTTTCATTGAAAATATACTATTTAACGTATAGTACAAAAAAGTATGTATCAAAAACTATTTTACCGTTATAACTTGTTAAGATTTTAAAAAAATTGCGACTGCTGTAAAATGGGACATTAAAAGATTTCTTGAAATATAAAGATGAAACTACATGTGAAAATTCTACAATTATTTGGTATAAAAAGTTGAATAAATACCCACATTTTCAAAAACAAATAATTACATCAACATTTATTGAAAGCAACCAAAAATAAAAAATAAAAAATAAACTAATATAATTTATAAATCTGTTTTAGCAGATCCATCCTTATTATATCCAGCCAACCCTGCTTCTCGATTTTCTGACAAATAGGCAAGCAAATCTTCAACTTCTCGCCCACCCTAAATTAAAATTTTTAGTGTAATTCGAAAAATTAAAACAATAAAAAAAATTACCTCATATTTTTGGGGAATATTATTTTTTGGAACGAAAAATATAGTAGGGAATCTAAATGAAATGAATTTTACAAAAGGTAACAAATTACCCAGAAACTGAAAAATCTTTAGGATAATCATTATGAGTTGAATCTATTTTGGCTATAACTAGATCCGATTCTGGTCTAACTTGGTTCGCCAATTCGTCATATTTAGGAGCCAAACTCTAAATTAACATGGAAATCAGATATTAAAACCTTACCTTGCAATGTCCACACCAAGGAGCATAAAATTCGATTAAAACATCTTTTGTCGGATCAAGAACAATTTTATTGAACGTTTTTCCTACAACCACGGTTGCTCCTAATTGAGTATCTTCTGGAATATCTTCAGATTTAATGTATTCTTCAACCTCTCCATTTATTACCAATTCAATCCAATCGACAATGTTATCGACACTAAGATGTATGCATTATTATAATAACAACCATGTTACAATTCGCTTAGAAATGTATATAAAAGTTTACTTAATAAAAAAGTGAAATTTTTCGAATAAAGACACATACATTCTGGTAGTGGTGGGAAAACGATCATGTGACCTACTAATCGAAAGGTTTATCCACCTCTGACCTAGGATTTGATTTAAACGTATTATATTAATGTTTAGTAAAATATGCCATTATTTGAACATAAATCTACACAAACTGAACAATAAACGGAGTAAATTGATATATTGTAAGATAATTTTTACCTAATTTTATCGGAGTAAACATATTTTTTCAAATCTTTTCGGAAAATGGCTTTCGCATCATTGGCATTAAGACCTTCAACATTAATTTCACTTAATTCATCAGAAAATTCCCTTTTATCGGATAATACAAAATTGATATCAGAATATTTAATTTTTAATTTTTTAGCAATTTTAAATAACCGATTTCGATAATATCCGATATAGGCCATGTTGTGTTTAAAATCAACATCAACGTAAAATGTAAACATTGGTTGAGCAATGTGTTTTTCATTCATCATTGTTCGAAAACCTGCAAGACCGCATCTATACAATAATGAAAATATTTTTATAGAAAAAATACGCAATTTTGGGTAATTCTTTTTTCATTTCAATTTCTGCTACTTTTCCAGTGTAGACACGAATTGATTTTTCAAATTTTGTTTGATAATTTTTTGGGTCGAAAATGACAATACAACTAAATTAAACAAAATTAACATGTAATTTTTAACAGATTGAACGATGAGGCTATCACAGCCAAAAAGTCTTTTAAAAATAAAAATATTCGACAAATAACACTAGACTAGACTACACAAAAAAATGAGTCAATAAAATTTATACATTAAAAGAATGAGAATTTAAATGTCATCATGATGATATACATCTTATGATTCGATCATATCAATTTTAGAAATTATTAGCGAAAAACCCAATTAAATGGATTAATCTTTATTTCTATAGAAAAATACTGATATAAAGTTTTATTCGTACTTGATTGTATTAATTTTTTAAATAATGCAATGCTTTTCTGACAACTAATAAATTGATGCAAGAGAAATACAAACCTACAACCGCAGTATTTGTTTTAATATTTGGAGCCTCACAAAAATCAAATTAAAAAATTAATAATTTACTAAAAACTTTTTTCAAATCATCAAAAAATGGGCTGCCTCTATAGTTCCAAAATACACCTCATAGAAATTCATAGTGATAGATTACCTATAAATTGCATAACCGTAAGTGATGAACACGGTGAACGTTTTCATCAAACTATAAAAATTTTTGAAAAGCGGTTTCATGGATTGAATCACCAAAGAATTCTTGGCGATTATTTGTGGACAATTAAAAATATTAATTAGCTTATTTTTTGTATATATGTTGTATTTATTTATTTATTTTGAAACTTATATCTACTTCTATTCAAAAGTTAGACAGAGCTGCATATAACCATATACATCCTTTAATGCGCTCAATTGTGGTCTATTTATTGTATACATTACATATATGACGCAAGAAACTGACATTAATATTGAGGGTTAATTAGTCCAAAATATTAATTTTTAGTTATATATTATATTATTTTGCTATCGAATTATCATACATATATACTAAATATAAATATTCCAAATATTTATTAGCCATTTTTTGATCCATAAATAGGGATTTTTCCCAAATATATGGAAAAACCGTAAATCCAATATGAATATTATTTATTTTATTAGGTTTAATTTAAATTTATATTGCCAATAATTAATTAATGCGACATATCTGAAGTACAAAAATCATGTAAAAATATTTTTTTCATTGTGGTCTACAAGAAAGTATAAAAATGTATTTGATGCAAGAAAAAAAATATTTTTTTGTTGTCTAGTGTAGTATACAAGATTGTCTGTTTTAGGGTTACTTCATAGAAAAAGCAGCTAGCTCTACAGGGGGCGCATGTTTAATAATATGGGTAAAATAAGCTGTATTAACTCTTTCAGTCTTTGCATATCATATTACGTAAGTGAAATTTAAAAAAAATTTATTCTAATTTATAAACTCACTCATTGCATAAATGCCATTAATTATTAACAGATATAAATACATGCATAAGAAAATTGGTTTTATCATTAATTACTAGACTAAATCGTCAGCGAATGGGGGAAACAAAGAGCATCACTGAAAAAGAGCTATATACCATTTACATTACATCAGATTTAATTGTTTATAGCAGGGATGCCCAACCTTTTTTTGATGCGATCGACTAATATATTGACTAGAAAAATGTTTCTGATCTGAACCTATGCTAACAATTAAAAAGGATGATCGTAGAAAACATAAAAATTAAAACGCGGAATAATTCGATGCAATTTTGCTGTATATTTGAAAATTACCGGTCAAACCTAATATAAGAAATAGTGGACTAATCAAAATATTATAATGTAATGTAGCAAGTACATTTAACATGTATATCATATAATAATATTGCTAGAGAAGGGGCTAAATAAATATAGTTCCGTTACCCACTCTACATATAATTAACTACTTTTTAACAAGATACAAATAAAATTAAATTTTATCAATATTACAATAAATTAATAAAAAATTAATTCTAATTTTGGCGATCGACAGGTTGGGCATCCCTGGTTATAGTATAAACTTTATACCAATTTTATTTATTAAATTTGAAGCTTTTCCATGCAAATTCTTTTCAGTAAGGAGTTACTGATGAGCAATAATATATACATTTTGTTATTTGCTCGTGCGAACAATAGAAAAAAGCTAGCTCATGGCATAGCTAGCTACTGTTTATACAAAGTATATAACCGTCACGCTAGTTATTTAGTACACAACCTTAAAAATTTTCTTATCCAAATTGTTTTTTAAAAAAAATGTATGATTGAACATTAAAGTGTCTCATGGGTATTTAGAAAAAATATCTTTAGGGCTTAAAATTATAGTATTACTAAAATAATAAATATTGTAAAATATTTGCGGTCAACTCTTAACGGTGAAGTTAGCCTGACCATTTAAAGTTTTCTTTATATATGTTACAGGCAGTTTGGAAATCCAGGCAATTTGCAAATTGATACCGATTTGATTTATTTTTTTAAATTTGTTTCTATCTCAATTTTTTTGGATTTTATTTTTTGTTTGAATAAAATTTAAATAATGTAAATAGCCACAATTCGAGAAATTAAATCGTTAATACAACCCAAAAAAATTGAGCTATAAACTAATTTTTAAAAATAAACAGTATAACTAAACATGAAGAACAATATTATGAAGTTGGTACAACGTTTAAAAGCTCAAACGCCAATTTCCGTTAAAAAAGTTCAGTTTTAATTTTGTAATATACAGTATATATAGAAAACTTTAAATGGTAAGACTATCTTCAATATTCGTTGAAATGCATTAATATTTTGGAAATATCATTTTTTTATACTTGATCACTATTATTCCCAAGGATGTTCAAAAATATAATTTTTCATTTTTTTTGAGACACCTTATTGAACATAATTTTGGAAATTTTTTCAGTGGCTTCGGACTCTGTAGGTGCAGTATATCGTATATCGAATCAAATTTTATGAAAAGATGTAATTCTATGCATTATAAATTCTAAAATATACCTAACTCCAGAACAATCAGAAGCTCTTTTAGCAACATTGTCTTTCAATTCCTGATCTTTTACATAAACCATAGGTAAATCGCCAATTAAAAATTCTGCAGTTGATGTGTATGCCTGGAGTAAATCATCATTGTCAAAGTATGCTACATTTTATTTAAAATAAAATGGATAAAATTATCTGAGATACGACCGATACGGGTCATACCAGTTCAAATATTCTAATTCGAAAAATTTTAAATTAAAAACAAGACATTTAACAACTTTTGGTTTGAAACAATTTGGTTTTATACATTATGGCAATTTCATTGGTACAAGTAGTATTATACCTACCGTATCCGATACCTCTTCGGGTGATCGAAAAAATAATTGTAAAAATGATATTCTTGAATTTCATAACTATTTTGTGTGTTAAATTTAAAAATTTAACTCAAGAGGCTTAAAGTGAGGGTTATGGCTATATGATACTAGGAATCGTTTGTGTATTTTGAGGCCCTATTTTTATGTTTCGGCGGCCTCGGGCTGGGTAGTTCGTTGTTCGTCTCTGCATACACACTTGCATTGAAACTCCTGGTTTATAAACAATATAAAAAACTAAACACATAACAATTTCCCCATACACCAATGAAAAAAAAGAATACATTTTCGTATTAAATAAATCAAAATTACCAACAACAATGGGTTGTTGGGCTTGATCAATAAATTTATCTAACGAATCAACACTAGTGATAAATGGTACAGCGGTTTCAGCATAACTGAGCATTTTCTTTTCCACACCAGCTAAAATAAATTACATTAGATAAAAAATGAAACAAATGGTAATAAACCTAGTTTCTCAATCTTTTCCAAATATTACATGTCTCAATATAAAAGTTATACAGTTGCTTTGCACTCCACAGTAGAGTGTCAACAGTATCTTAAATACAATGCCGCTCAGCAATAATTTGATGCTTATATTCATTTAAAGTGTTTAGTTCGTTGAAGAAAATTATTTTTATTGATTAATGAACTCGCAGGCTCCAATTAAAATGTCAAAATAGTTTTTAAAATTTTATATAAATAAACGTATGTTTACCTTATTTTAAAATTAACTCATCTGTTTTCAGGGGCGGATTCAAGGGGTGCAGAAGGTGTAGTTGCACTTCCGAAATTTAAAAATTTTTTTAATTTATTAAAACAATATAGATGGCGCACAACATTACATGTCATTACATGACCAATTGATCATGTGACTTGAGGCCTTTTGTTATGTGGACTGGCCCTCATGAATTGGTACTATGATTATAATTTTTACATTGAAAGTTTAGTTAATGAATTTGCAATACTTAATCCAAAAAGACTGGACCTAATTGATTTAGGATTATTTAATGAAAAAAATTTATTTCTCTTTGTTTTGTGCTGATCATTTTTTTTATTTTTGCGAAAAAATACAAATTTGGAAACTATTGTATAACAACCTTTAAATGAAATTAAAAGAGACGTTTTAAAATCAAACTAGACGCCCTAAAATATATTGCTTGCTTCGCTCGCACCCATTAACTAACCTCTTGCATCCGCCCCTGGTTTTAGCCATTTAATTTTAATTTTCTTCAATTTTAAATAATCTTGCCATTAAAAATTGTTAATCTAATCAGGGCCAAATCTACGCTACCTGTGACCCTCTTCGAGGTAAGGCATTAGTTTTCTGAATTGAGTATTAAAAAAATTCTGGAATATTTTTTAAAACATAAACATTATCATAAATGCCAACCTCAAAAAAGTTTATTTTCACGATCAAAACCACATATTATCTTTTTTTTAAATTATCAAAAGAGCCCTAGAATTTTAAAAAAATTATAGATGATACAGTTATATCCTGTTAACACACACAGAAAATTTCAATCTGATAAAGTGACGCCTTCATGGTCAAAAATTACTTTAATATTGATTTTTTTTACTTCAAAACTATTTTATTAAAAAAAATTAAAATATAATGAATTATATGCAAAATAAATCAAAAATAACTAATATTTACAATTTCTGATATAGCAATAATATCAATGGATCCAGTAAAGGGTCATGGGGAGGTGTGACATATGTGACCTAAAATATTTTAATTTGCTTATTATTTTTTATGGCAGTAACAACAGTTTAAGTTAACATTGTACACACAGTTTACGTTGTTGACAATCAAAAAAGTACTTGCCGAAAATAATTATTTTGATGCAGTTGTTGAAAAATTTAGTAGAATGAAAACTACAAGAAAAAAAATAATATAAAAATTCTAATTTAAATACATTATATGATTTTGGCCCCTTAATAATTATAATTATTTCGCCGCCCCTCCCTGAAAATCCTAGATTCGCCACTGAGTGGATCCGTTGATATCAGCTAAAAAGCTGAAAACCCAAACATTAATAAATTACACGCAGTTCTCTCTCCATCATAATCAATCAAAAATTCAGATTCTTTGTAAATTTTAACAGTAGGATATCCCTTAACATCGTAATCACCACAAGTTTTAGCATGAACGGTGCAATCAACCTATATAAAATCTATATTTAAAAAGAAAAAAATTCAATTATAAAAATAAAAATGGGAAATAGGGTGTATACTTTTTATTAAAAAATGCCATTTTGCTCACCAATGACTTTTTCGTTTGCCCTCGCAGAGCTCAGATGCTGTTTGTACAAAGTACATAACAGTCAAGCTAGTCTGGTATATCCTAACTTATATAAAATGTGACGCGATTTTTGTTTGTGTGTGTTCAGCTTTATTTAAATAACTACCCGTTTTAAAATTTTTTAAAGACCACATTTCAATTACAGTTTTTTTCGGGACGTATATTAAGATATATTTCAACCTCCCAAAAATATATACGCTGATGCCGGATTTTAAAATCATAAACATTATCATAAATTTAAATTTAAAAAAATTATATCTTCATGGCCAAAACCCCAACTTCCCTTCCTTTTTTTGAAAACAGCCCTAGAATTTAAAAAAATTTACAGGTGGTAGAGTTGTA
>LWCA01001179.1:0-11316 GCA_001642005.1 Intoshia linei | reverse complement strand
AATTGCTGGTAAATTAGTTTTGTAGCTATTGAATCCAATCTAGGATCGTGCCATGGTGTGAATATTTCTTTTCTAAAGAATAAGCGCCAAGGTGCATTTCTTTCTGATGCTCCTTGTTCTTTTGCATATTGTTCACATTGGCTTATGGCATCCATAACATGATCTAATCCACTACCAAGAGATGAAACCTAAAATTTACATAGTTTTTTTATTCATTTTTAATATGAATTACTTTATCGTATAGTGAAATGTAAATAGAAAATCCGAATATATCTTTTAACAATAATGTTTCTGATAAATGTTGACAAAGTTCCGCTGATGTTGTAGCTATATAAAAAAATTTAATTTTTAAATATAAAAATTTCACCAATTTTACAAAAATATTATGATGGGTGTGTAAAAATACGAAAAAATATTTTCGTTTTTAGTTTTCGTTTATTATTTCGAATCAATTTGTCAGGGATTTTATAATAACATATATTATATGGATCGTTCGAAAATTCAGACCTTTCGCAAAATGACTAAAACCCTTTAAGCTTTAGAATAGTCTGTTAAAAATAATAGAATTTTGTTCTAGAATAAAAATTTTTTTTATTATCGGAATTTTGGTTCATATAAATTTCAATACTAATAAATTATAATTTTTCCGTTGAATTTGTATTTGCATTAAAAAAAAATCCGTTAATAAGGCCTTAGACTGCATTTAACGTAAATTAATAAATCATAACGAAAATGAAAAGAGTCTTTAAAAGCTTTAAAAAAATATAAATTCTGCAACAGTTATAAATCACTAATTTTATAGTCTGTTAACATAAAATTAAAAATTTTTCACTATAATTATAATTAATCAATCAATTTTATTAATAAAATTACCCGAATCTGTCAATACTGTATGTGTAACACCGTCCATAAAAGTTATAGGTAAAATAATCGGTCTTTTTGATTTAGTAGCCTAAATTATTCAATGAAGATAATGCACTTTTTAAATTAACTTACAAATGATAACTAGAAGGGTGGTCGCTATTCCACCATCAAATTACGAGAATAAAGCATTACATTTTTCAGAAATTACAAATTTTTATTAAATATTTTACGATACCAAATCATCAGTATTTAAAACGATGTTTCCCTCTATAGCAGTGGTTCCCAATTAAGGTATTTCGCCCCTTAGTGGTCCAAAACTATATGCCTAAGTCTATGAGATTCAAATAAACTATACAAAAAATTTTGTCAACTTTCGTTTATTTTTATAGGATAAATTTTAATATCTATTATAGAGTTGCCGGATGTTGACAATTTAATTAATTTTTCATAAATTTTCTTTATTTCATGTTTCCTTTAGTTCCAAAAAAATAAATATTTTGAAATAAGAGTCGGTACACTATTTGAATAGGGAATCACTGCTCTATAGTTTATGCACCGTGAGCTTCTCTCAGAAACATTTAAAAAGAAACAATTAGTGTTAATTTTACATTATTATCTAGAAACATAATTTTGAATCACTAAAAAATATTCTTATTCTTAAAAAGTTAATAAATTTCGACCATTTTCAAAAAACTAAATTTCAAGAAAAATGAATTTATGATTTTTTAAACATTCAGACTACTATATTTTCTGAAAACATCAGTTAAGAAAATAAATCTTAAAGTATCTTGCGTCACTCATTGGTCAACTGCCTTATATAATATGAATCAAGGATAAACCATAAATAATTTGATAAAATACTACACAATTGATATTAATTTAAATGTATGACACCTTCAATTAAAATCGAAAATAATAATATCTAAAAAATGAAACCTCTAGTTCAAGATAAGCTGGAGGTTGATTCCTAGCACCATTTGAGCAAGTCCTTCTTAAACGATGTTCACAGTATGGTGCATATCCTAGAGGTCCTTTGCTAATAAAGCAACGTAAATAAGGCAAAAACTGTTGAGAAGGTGCAAAACACCCTACACAAAGAGACAATAATATCCAACCACGTGCATGACTACTCCTACTTAAATTATCGGTAAGTTGTTTGCAAATTTGACAATAAATTTCATCTCTTAATCCAGGGCGAAGTATTCCATTGCCTAATTAAAAATTGATGAAAATATATAAAACATAAAAAAACCAATTATAAAATGTAATTTTTCCAGATTTGAAGTAGGTCTATTTTCAACAAAAAAATGGCCAGATTCATTAATATCAAGATTGGTATTGATACTATCCATAATATTATTCGTTAGTTTAGATTTACGACGTAAAGTCAATGAAACTAATTTTTTACGTGATATAGGCTTTTGGGTATTTTCATCACATTTATTTTTAGAATTTTCAATATCTTGTTGTAACATGGATGCTGCATTTTGTGCTTTATAAATCTCATCTTCGTTGACTTTACGAGACAATGTTGAGTAAATTTTTGACATGACTGGTGTTTTGAAATTTTTAGCGTTGGGTGAATTCAATGGTTCCGGTAAATCGCCCATAAATCGTAAAATGGTAACCCAAACTGCGAGAGAAGCTACAATGTCTCCATTATTATCTAATTTGAGAAGTGGTTCCTCCAAAACATGGCACGAATAAGTAAACGTTTCATCTTTCCGAAAATATGTTGCAGCATACTTTGCATATTCAAATTGTTTAATACTATCAACTGTCAAAGTATCTGAAGGTATGATTTCCATTTCCTTCGATACCTTGGAAACTTTTGGTTTAGATTTTTCCAACAAATCCTGAAAAGCTCCAGCGGTTTTATCCATTTTTGAATTAGATTCATTACTAGCTTTTCTATCTATAAAACCAAACATTTCATCTACAATACGTTCCTCGTCGACTGGAGCCCTACGAGTAATTTCAGCATTCATCATTAGTTTTTTTTGTTGTTCCGTAGCTTTATCTTCAATAGCTCTTTTTTCAGATTCCACGTTGAATAATTCAGTCAATCTTAGCTGATATAATCGTTCTGCTTCTTGTTTAGCATTCTTAGATTTCATTTCTTTTTTCAATTTTGATTCATCATCAATTCGAAGTAATTTCAATTTACCTCGTTTGTCCGATTCTTCTATTCTTCGTTTGAAATTATAAACATTTATTTTGTTTCTAATTATGGTTTGTAATGTAATTAACGATTCTTGGCGTTTAATATAAATAGATTGTGCCAAGAAAGATTTACAATATATCTGAAATCCAATAATATTATCATGCAAATTAATAAACAATTTTTCGGGTTCTTTAGCTTTTATGATAGACTGAAGTCTTTGAATTCCTTTTAATTTGTTACAATATTCCGTTTTATATATTTTAGTCTTAATAATTTTTGATAACAATAGAATCGAATCCTTCATACGTAAAAATTTTTGCCTCGTTTTCCATGCCATAATGACTCGTTTTATGCATTCCATTTTTTTTGATATAACTGCATCCCGTACATTTTCCAAATTTACATCAAAATATTCCTTTAAAAAAATTTTTGATATGCCATATTGAAAAGAATCAGTTTGGTCTTTATCTAAATCAATGTAATTGCAAATTGATTTTGATAATTCCTTCCAATTTTTTGAGTCATTTTTATGAAATAATTCGAAATCGGAACTTGTCAGAAAGCATTTGTATCTATTAATAAAATCGATATAAAAGTGTCTAATTGGGTAGCCGGCTTTACGGATTTTAATCGTTTCCATCATTCCAGAATACCTGAGTTGTTTTAAACACAACATTCGTTCGAACTCTTTTGGTTTTTTAAATTCATTTGGTTTAATACACCTAATAAAAAATGGATGTCGTTTTTTCAAAGTTTTCATTAACGTATCCAATGAAGTTTGAAATTGAGTCCCAAGATTAGGTGCTCTTTTTTGACTGTGTAAATCAGATTCAAATTCTTTGTTAAATAAAATTTTCAATAGTGGCAGTTTTGATTTAAAAATCAATCGAAGTAAATCTCCACTAAAAGTGTCTCGATTTTTTTCCAAAAATCCATCAACTTCGTAATACACTGGTCCAGCAAAATGGTTAATACCAAAAATGGGTATATTATCAGATTTCATCTTTAAATATAAACTGTTATTGGAATGAGTACAATGTAATTTATTCAACATGGTAAGATCTGTTCCTCTAGGAAAATTACTTTCTTCAGCTATTAACGCGATAATATTCATGGGTTTACAAGCTAAAAGATTCAATGTAGGTTGGTTGTCGCAGAATTGAATATGTTCCCATTCAATTCCTTCTGAAACATATTCTTGTTGTTCCATTTTAAACATGTGATGAATAAAAAATTGTTGTAAGCTTTCATTGGCATAATTAATGCACAATTGTTCAAAGCTATTGTGAGTGAAATTTTCAAAACCAAAAATATCCAACAAACCAATGGATGTAAATTTTTTATTGAATTTAACATCTACCGTTACGTTTATTTTTTGCACTATCCAGCTAAATAATCGTCCATATATACCTTTAATGAAGGCATCTCTTACATTAACACATTTAAATTGAACCAACTTTGTAACAACCGTGTCATGGTGGGTTATAATGGATTTATTAAGTAAAGCAAATTCAAAGTCTTTTGATAATAGCCCCAACTGGTCTGAAGCGTTCATTAAAGGTGTTTTATTTACAATTTTACTACTGTCATCAGTATTCTGATGAGAACTCGCCTTGAATGAAATATTTCCGCAATGTAACAATGCTGCAATAATTGTCCATATAATGTTTATTTCTTCGTCGTCAAATTGCAATACTTTCATGGCAGAAATTATAGTCGCAAATTCACTAGCATCGGATCTACCGTCGCAATCAATGCAATCGCCACCTGTTAGTATTTTATAACTGTTTGCTTCTTCTAGTTTAAATTTATTCAAAGTTTCTTTTTTTAATCCAGCCAAAAAACAATAAAATATGTGATAATTTCTTTCATTTTTCATGGGACAAATTAATCTACTTTTTTCTAATAAATAGTGGTCAATTTTTGCTCCTTCTATTGAACCGCTTGCGTTAAATTTAATATCAATGTACTTTCCGAATCGACTAGAATTGTCATTTTTCAATGTTTTTGCGTTTCCAAAAGCTTCCATTAATGGATTTGCTTCCAATATTTGCTGTTCGATCCAAGAATGTTTACCACTTGATGCAGCTAAAAATTGTAATACTAATTTTGTACTTTCTGTTTTTCCGGCTCCACTTTCACCACTAAACATTGTCATTAAGTTTTGGTTATGTAGTAAAGTTATCGCAGTGGTTAACCTTGAAACAGATTGCCATAAAAAATTTTTATTGACTTAAACGTATGAAATTAATTAAGGACCACTTTGAAATATTTTAAAAAAATATGAGCCTGAAATAGAGCCCTCCATAAGAGTGGCGACGTGGACTCTAAAACGTCATTCGTGCTTCACTACATTGTTACGATATAAACTATTTTTACACAAATACATGTATGTATGTTAAATAATATTAATATTTGAGATTACATTTTAAATTGTATTCACAAATTTTGATATTCAAAATTATAATTTTTTAAATGTTCATTTTTACAAAAATTTCGTCAAGTCATCTCCCCGAATGAGGTATCGGTATAGTTAATTCGGCACTGCTATAAGGGTTTGGCAAAATTTGATTTTTTTTAAAATATTGGACAAATGGGATTTTTCTATTAAGGTAATATTAGATTTTTTCTCATCAGGTTAAGCTTAAGTCAGGAGACTTCGATAGCCACTTCATTACAGTGACACAGTCTTCTTCAAACCATGCTTTTACCTTACAAGAAGAGTGAATTGGAATATCTTTTTTTAAAACATACTCGGTATCATAATGAGAGTGAGCAAATGGAAGTAAAGTGTCAGATAAGGTAAATATATAATCTTCAGAGTTCTGATTTCCATTCAGAATTTCGATTTTCAGTTCTGAGAAAATGCTCCTCAAACCAATACAGATCCGCCCGCGCTTTACTGTGTACAGTAAACTTCTTTCTCCTCTCTCAAACATTCCAATAAAACTGGAATCCATCAGGACACTCTAAATTGAACTTTTTTCGTCCGATAATGACAGAATTCCAATTTTCACCCAGATAAACATAGTTCCTGGCCAAAAAAAAATCCTACTTTATTGATGAGATTTTGAAAAATAAAATAGTAGATAAGGACATATTTATTATAATTTTATAAAAATTCTCACAGCGCCCTAAAATTTCACCGCCCCCTTTAAATATTTCACCGCTCAACTCGGCGCTATCGCCCAATTTGGGAAACACTACTTGTAATGTAGTCTATGAGACAACATTAGTTTATTAATCTCTAATATTTACTTTAGAAACTAATCCATTTATATTATTACTCAAGTATCTTTAGAATATTGAAACAGAATAAAAACTTATTTAAAAGTAATATTAATCCCTAAAATATATAATTATATGTATAAATTATTGTTACAATAAACATTACACTACTATACATTATTTACATCAGAATGTTGAAAATTACCTAATAACAATACATTGGTTTTCCCCATTTCTCATCATGTTTCCATATGCACTATCACCAATTGCAAATATATGTGGTTCTAGTTTACCCATACGACTGTTGGTATATCGGTGGATATATTCAGCATTATATATTGGTAAAATTTGATATGGATTTATCGCAACCAATATGGATCCGGTATAAGTCTAAAGGATAAGATTTACAATCCATTGTTGAATCAACAATTTTGATATATAAAATTAAATTATAGATATTTGATTTTGATATTTTTATAAAATTTACAATTGGAATAATAATGTCATGCCCTATAGATATATGTTGGAATTATCTTAGACCCGAAGGGATATTGGTTAAAGTAGAAAGTTCACTAAAATTAAATAAATATCTAAAATATTCCTGGTCGCAGGCTAAATTACCAAACAACGACATAAAATGCTAGATATAAACTCATAATCATCCATAATGACGATACAATGGAAGGCTAATCAATCTTTCCAAAAACGTGCTCGTGAAAAACCCAAATTTATAGTATTACAGTGGTTTCTGTTCAATATGAATTCTGTATAATATGAATTCACGCTCATATGAATTTCATGAAAATAAAAGTTAAATTTTATATAGTATTTATTATAAGAAAAAATTTTTAATATTAATTTCTTTCAATATGAACTGTGAATATGAATTTGTGTAAATAAACATAAATTTGTATCAATTTTCTATCACGTGACTTATAAATTTCAGAAAAGTAACCATTCAATATGAATTTGAAGAGAAAAAGATTTTTTGATAAATGATAAAATAAAATTGATTAAACTGTTTGACGAATATTCAACTCAAAAATATTTAGCCACCAAACACTCAATTTCAGTAGGTTTGATAAATAAGTCGTTAAAAAATTGTAAAGAAATCATTAATTGTAATAATTTGAATCAGAAGAGACAACCTTGCCTAAGGAAATCTATGAAAATTGAATCAGTGGTTTCAACGTCAACGGACATTAAATATAAGTATAAGTGACAATATATTGAAAGAAATGGCGCTGGAAATTGACAGTCTTTTGAATTTGAACGATTTTAAAGCCTCTACTGGTTGTTTAAATTCTTTTTTTAACCAGAAATTCCATTAAATCAAAAAAATTATTTACTGAAGCTGTAGAAAAATATAGAAATAATGACATATTTAACTGATAAAACCAGATCTTAAAAAAAATTAATTAATTATTAATTTTTTAATTTAAGAACAAATTGAAAATAGCAACAAAATTAGAAACTATTTTCCATTGCAAAAATATATACTTATACAATGTATAATATACATTTGTGTTAATATTCACTTCATTCTTAATTCATATTCATATTGTACAACCAACTCTATTATGAATATTCTAAATATCCGGTTTCTTGACATTCATATTGTACAGAAACCACTGTATTTCTATCATTATTAGGGTTAAAACCAGTAAATTTTTAATTACAAATTTTAACTTGTATAAATTATTGCGGAAAATATATGATGAAGCTCATCATAAGCGGACAAGTAAAAATTTGATGTGTGACATGCGTTATCTGAATCAGTGGTTCTCAAGGAGGTCCACAGATAAATTTTGTGCCAACAAAAAAAATCCATCACTAGAGTATTTTACAAAACAACGTGAAAATTTTAAATCGATTAAAATGAACAATATCTTCAATAATAAAGTTATCAAGAAAAATAAAGGTTAAACAGCTTCTTATGAAATTTCAAAAATTATAGCAAAAACTTGTAAACCTCATACATTGGGAAAACTAATTTTACCAGCTATTTCTGTAGCTATTTCGACTTTAATCATTAAAAATCCAACTGAATTTACTCGTCAAATGACCCTGAGTAATTCATCAGTGTCAATACCAGGGTTTCAATTATGCAGCCCGCGTTATAATATAAATTTTTATTTTTTATAACAATTTTTTACACATATTTCTTATATTACAGTTTTTTCATATATTTTTCATGATTTATTCAATATTACAATTTTAACATTATTTTTACACTTATTGCATTTTCATTGTTACATATTTCATTTATAAATTAAAATTATTATATATGTATATGTATACATATATGTAATATATAAGAAAAATAATATCGTGAATCAATTTGAGAAAATAGTCATTTGTTGTACAATATTTGTATTTGTATAATCCTCATGATTATTTGATTAACGTTCTCGTTTTCTTACATCACTGATCGTAATGTTAATTTATATTTTATTTTAACATGCAATCATTAATTGAAACGTTAATGATGTTTACAGTCTACACGAGTGGTTTTCAACCGGGGGTCACGACCGTTAGGAAGTCGTGAGAATTTGAACACAGTATAAAATATAAATAAAACTGAATATGTTTTTTTAATATTTTCATTTATGTGAATTGATAAGATGTTTGGAATATATAGAAAATTTTTGGGTCGCAATAATTTTTTATATTTATAAGGGAGGTCGCAAACACAAAAGGTTAAAAACCACTGGTCTACACCTTTTTCGATACAAATTTGCACTCGTTTTATTATATTGTCTAAATTTTAGCTGAAGGGTTAGCAAGAAGTGTACTTTAAAACAGTTGTATAAAAACTATTTTCAATCGAAAAAACTATGGGCAAAAATTTTATAAAAATATACAAGCATCGATTTATAAGGTAGCGTACGACGAAGATTTTTTTATAATCTGGGATTCACGACTAATATAAAATAATTAAAGGGTCCATGTACTGAAAAAGGTTGAGAACAACTGATATAAATGATCCTGAATCACTAAACAAAAGTTAGAAGGTGATTCTCTATTTTAAATGGTAGATAGGTATCATTCAAAAGCTTGCATTATCATTAATATCAATGTTATTTAATAATTATAAAATATTTACATATTACCAAAAATATTAAAAAAAAATTGTGAATTCGTATATTATAATATACTTGTAATTAACATTATAATTATCTACAGCAAAACAATTAGATTTTGCAATTATTACTTAATGTAACATGAAAAAAGTGTTGATAGAAAAGGCTATTAACTATTAATATTATAGTTAATAGATAAATGAAAATGTTTGAAAATCGTGTTGATTACATATATAAACTTTATACATCATATATATGTTTATCAATGATGAAAATTCTACTAAATTCTATTTTTTCAAAGAGTTTTGTCATTCGAAAATACTCATTTCGTAACTAAATAATCGATTGGGCGATGTATCAATAAATGATGTTTTTTAAAAAATTATGAATACATTTTTAATGGCATTTCTATAAATAATTTTTTTTACAATATGTTAAAAACAATATTTCACTTTTTACTGTTTTACTAGTAATTACTATTAATTTTTTTTAAATTTACTAAATACTGAAAATATAAATTTACTAGTAAATTGCTAGACATAATGATTATAATTATAATGAAATAAGTCTGACTTAAAATAATATCTAAATTATCCTTTATGGCACAAGCAAATAGACTACAGTAAAAGAAAACCCAAAATCAAATATAAATAAAATTAAATACATAAATCAAATTTTCTTTATATCTTTGAAATAAATTTCTAAGTATTCCTGGTTCGTTAAGATCGCCCAACTTAATCATGTCTTGAACATGTTGGACAGAAGTAGCATTCATTAATTTTAATTTAATATTCAGATCCAATCTATGCTTCTAAAAAATATGACGTTAATAAATGATAAGGTTTTGAACAGAGTTATAATAACAAGACGTTCATAACCAAGACACAAATATTTATAAATCTCTATTCTCGTGTTTAAAATTTATTAGGTTCTATGCGTCATCTAATTGTCACATAACTACATACAATAATGACACTTTATTGTTATTATAATCTATGCCTTTGCTATGAATTGGGACCAAATAAAAAAAGTTGAAAGCGCCGGTTTATAAATTATATTATGTTTAATTAAATAGTTAAGATTACATCACCATCATCATCAACCAAGTATAAATTAGAACTGTCCAGGTTTTCAACTTTAGCTCCAATCACCACAATTTCTTTATTTTCTCCACAAGATATCGGAAGCCAAACATGATCATTCTATTAAAATATTACTTTTTTATGTTTTTATAAAAGTACCAATCTAATCATTTAATATTTACTAATTTATCATTTACAATATAGAATTTAAAAATATTAATCTTCCGATTTCAGAGATTTAAGCTAAAATTTTGTTATGTACACTTTACAACAAGTCATCCGTGCTGTTTTGTAACTTGGATATCTCCGTGTTTATGGCTGGTTACAGAATTTCCTTTTTGATGGAACTATGCAGATTTAGAGATTATTATTGAGATATATTAACATACATTTTGTATTTCAATATTATGAGGTGGATATTTGCGTTTTCTGTTAGCTAATGTTTTTTCGAGGTGGGTAGAACCTTCCTTTGCAAAACATGCTGACGAGATTTTAAACAGGAAGTCTATTCTCATTGTATAGTACCATATTAATGGATGTAAACATTAATACATATTCAATAAAATTGATCCAAGTTGGTGTTGGATTCACCATTGTAATGCTAACTTTTTCAGTGTATGATGAAGGGGTTAATCATTGATTCTTGACACAAATTAATTGCACGAGAACCAGAATCAACTTCGAAACGTTCATCAGTTAAATTTAGAACGTATACCTTGTGAGTAATGCGCGTGGTACGCCGTTGTATTGCTTGTATTTCAATTGTATGAGGCTGATATTTGCGTTGTCCATTTCGTCAAACATTCCTTTGCCAAAACATTTTGACGAGATTTTAAAAAGAAAGTCAATTCTCGTAATAAAATTCCGTTGGGTGCAAATAAACCTGTGACCAGCC
>LWCA01000874.1:0-16431 GCA_001642005.1 Intoshia linei | reverse complement strand
ACATATGTATTTCATATTTACATCATATTTCATATGTTATTAATTATTCATTACTTGTGACGAAGAAAGTTTTATCTTTAAATTAACAATTTATATTTATAAAAAACTTTAAGTATAATTATACGTTTTACATATGTACTACCATAAACGAAAAGACTTTCAATTAAAATAAAAAACACAAGTGTATATATCAATGGTTTCTAAATTGGCTTTGCCTTACAAAGGGCCTACAGAGTCTGAGGGGCCTTATGTCTAAGAAAAATTATTAAATTAAATTAGAATCGTTAACCATAAGTTTAGATTTTAGGCTTTGATATTTAATTAATGTATTCTGGAAATTCTGTTAAGCCCTAAGTATTAATTTTAAATTATAATAAATTTAAATTGCATTAAATTGCCTTTGTTGTAATTAGCCATTCTGAACGTGGTTTACAGCACCATTTTGGGGGTACATGAAAATTATAAACATTTATTACATATTATAGACATTTTCAGTAACATAAAGTCGTTTTTAAAACATAGACTCAGAAATACTAATATAAAACGTGAAAATCATGTAAAATTAAATTCTTTGGTATTAAATTAAATTACTTACAAGTGTAAAAACTAATTGGGAAACTTCCATTGTTTTATTTTAGAAGCAGCGTTTTTATTTAATTATTTTATTAAAATTTATAACCGAGCCAAGTTTCTAGTCTTAAAATAAAGCTTTAAATTTCAAATTGAAAATAGGACAAAAAACAGTCAATATTCATGATTCAATGAAACAACAACCAAGGGATATAAAATATTAATTCTTCACAGGGAAGATAGATAATATAAACTTTTTATTGATCTGATAAAATATGTGGTAAACAATTAATAATGTATTGTAAACAATACCTGAAAAATATGTTTGTCATCATCCCCTGCATACTATTGCATTTTATTACTAATTTTTCGTGTCTAATGCTCACAATCATTGCTTGATAGAAAAATTTTGCCTGCAGGGTTGCCTTTCACTGTTAGTTCCAAAGTATTTTCGGATAAATCTTTTTCATTATTTGTTTTCAATTCAACATTCGTAAGATGGCGATCTTTGACGAAAAAATTAATGGAATCCATCCAAATCTCTCATTTTGTAATAAAACAGTATTATAATTATCTAAAATTTGGATTCTAAATGAATATATTCTCATTATTTGGTTACTTATATATTACCACTTTAATTTAATGGTTAATTAAATTGTGAATACATATTTTTTAAAAATTTAGCAAAACCATTGAATTTATAATAGTTTAAATATAACAAACATCTTTAAATAAATTATAATTGCGCCAAATGTCATATTAATAAAACAGGTAATATTTAGCCATTTCCTTATCTACAGGTACTACACAGTAGAGTTACATAAAGAGTTACTATAACCTGTTATTAATTTTTTCAAGTCGTAACTTTATTTAAATTATATATATTTGTATTTATAATATATTTATAATTATAAGTATTAAATATTGATTGTAGTAGTACATATTTATATTAATTTTAATAAATGTTTAATTATTTATTATTTGAAAATTAAATTTAGAAAACAAAATATCGATAACTGCTTCAATATACGGCTCTGGTCCAATAATTGAGGATAATGATTTAGTAGTGTATTATAGTGAACGAACCGTGAGTAAATCTGTCAGTGATCGCGATTCAGGATTTGAAAAAGAAAAAACAGATGATTTTGTTGAATTTTCATGTGAAGCGTACGCTTCACCACCTCCAGAATATACATGGTTTTATAAGGACCCATCACAAGAAAATTGGGAAGAAATTAACATTTTCAAACATAATCATAAATATGCAATTATAAATGATAAACTGTTAATCTATGATGCCAACTCCGATGTCGATAGTGGTAAATTTAGATGTATCGCCAAGAACCAATATGGTTCAGCGACTAATGAAAATTACAGGATATTTTTTTCTTGTAAGTGTTGTAGATATCAATATATTATTTATTCAATAGATTTATTGGATTTTCCAAAAACCATCCGAGACCCTTTGCATGTTAGAGAGCACGATTATTTAAATGTACCTTGTAATGCTCCAAAACATTCACCAGGTTATCTAATCTTTTGATTATTTTTGAAAAATTGAAAATTTAGAAATTACATACATGTGGAGCAAACAAATCAATGGAAAAAGATTATTTCTTCGACCACATTTGAATCCCCATATATTTATATCAAAAAATGGAAAATTATTCTTTTCGTCTGTAAATAGAGAAGATCAAGCCAATTACACTTGTTTTGTAAAATTAAATTTAAAGGATAAACTAGTTTTCCAAGGAAAAATTAGTAGACCCATTGAAGTTTTTGTGGACAAGGCAGGTATTATTAATTTTAATTTTTTTATGCATATTTAATTTTTAGTCAGTTTTATAAAAGAGCCAGTTATTGCCTTAGGATTTCCAAATATTTATCCCAAAAACCCGAAACTCAATGATGATATCATTATTGAATGTATAGCTTATGGCAGGTATGCATTTTGTTTCAATTAACACATAATGTATATACGTTTACTTTGTTTTTAGGTATTGTTTGCATTTTATCTTTTTATTTTAAATATTTTACTTATAGGATTCCACTGAAATATGGCTGGTCCAAAGTTAATGGAGAACTACCGAAAAACCGATATCGTTTAACAGATAATGACAGAGTGCTACATATAAATTCGATTGAACTATTCGATTCTGGGTATTATAGATGTCGTGTCGAAAGAATTAACGGAAGATCAACATATGGTGATGTGTTAGTCAACATAAATGGTATTTTAAATTTTTGATATTATTTTTAATGTATAACACTGAAAAATTGACAGTTTCCATGATTTAAGGTGAAAATCCGTTTGGACAATCTTTGAAATTAAAAATATGAATCATTTATATTCAAAAATTGTACTTCTCTTATTTAATTTATTTCCGTTTGGGTCTTCCCCTTTTTCTCTTTCTTTATTTATTGGTTGATTTAAATTGATTAAATTGTAATACAAAGTGTCATTTTCTTTTTGGATTTAATTCTGTAAACAATGCCGAACCTACCTTACCACAGTCACCTCTTCAGGCCTCAACGAAATTTTGAAAATAGGGGCTTTTTTTTTAAATGAAGCATTAAAAAATTAGATTTTTTATTATCATAATTATTTTACGGTATAATTTAAAACATAGTAAAGTCAAGAGCATTAGAGAGATATGATTAGTTAGGGCCATATGACATCACGCATAGTTTGGAAAAAATTTTAAGTGCCTATTTTTCGTTTGATCAGATTTGGGTAAAAATGGGGTTTTAATTAATATTACCATGAAATAAAATGTATTCAATAATTAGTTCAACCGATATTTACGCTGGAAATAAACGATCAATTTTTACCTGAAGGATCGCAGTTTAATTGGAAATGTGAAGCGATTGGTCAAGATGTAATATATACTTGGTATCACAATGCAAAGTTGATTCAAACTGACAAAAATTGTCTGATGAAATTGCAAAATTTTTCTAGTAGACATACTGGAATTTATAGAACATGTGCAGAAAATTCTCATGGTAAAGTGTGTATATCAGCTGAACTTCGATTAATTAGTAAATTTTTTATTTTTCAAAATATTTAAAGAATATCATAATAAATAGAGTAACATTATGTACTTTAACCAATTCTAAAGTTTTATTTGTACATCATTTTACCATTGTTCCATTGAGGGAACACCTATAATTAGCATAATTCATCCATAAATTTTTTCTAAATGAATAATTATTAGTTAACTAATTTCATCGTATATTTTTTATAAATCGTATCGCTTCTGGGTACGGACATTAAATGGTTAATGTTAATTTTTTATTTTTTTGAAATGTTGATTTAATTACCAATATTAAAAAATGGCAATCAATTATCACCACGCTCCAAAATTAATCACAAATTAGCGGAGGTTTTTTAAAAATATTTTTTTAGCCAAAGTTTAAAAGTTGTTTTTAAGATATTTTTATCAAAACGGTAAGGTGGGTTTTTAGGAATTTTTTTTCACCAAAATTTAAGAGGGTTTTAGGAAATTTCTTTTATCCAAAGTTTAATGAGGTTTTTACAATTTTTTTTTGGCGAACAATTATCACCACGCTCCAAAATTAATCACAAATTAGCTGAGGTTTTTGTAAAAATATTTTTTTAGTCAAAGTTTAAAAGGTGGTTTTCAGGATTATTTTTGAAAAGCAATTATCACCAGGCTCCAAAATTGATAACGAAATTTAAAATAAAAATTAAAAATTAATATTTAAGTGTTATTAAGTTAGCGTGATTGTGTAGTTAGTCGATTCATAAATTTCATCTAAAGTTGAATTGCCCACAGTTTAATTTCCTTAAATTAAATTTATAGATTTAACAAAATATACATACCATGATATACGATATGAAGGAATTGGTTCAAAAAAGAATATATATGATTTGTGTGAAATTTCTGCTATGGAAAGAGGATTAATAAATGTTCATAACGTAGGCGGCGTAATCAAAAATATTGAAATTGGTAACAATTTCAATCAGACGTTACCTATTTCTCAAAAATATCAATGCCTTTTCAACAATTTTTATGAATCTTTTGTTGTTAATTATGAAACTATTAAAATTGGTATTTTTAAAAGCTATTATATGTTTTGTTCAGTGTAATGTCTAGTTAACGGTAAAATTAACAAAATTTGAATGTTTCCCTAGTACAGTGATGGCAAAAATATGACACGTTCAAGGATTATACCCGACACGTTGGTAAAAAGCTTATATAAAATTTTTAATATGGTGTGGAAAAATTAACTCAAAAATGTGTAATAATAGAAAAGTATACATACCTAAAATTATTTATCATATAAAAGTAACGCAACTAGAAAAGAAACTGCAAAACTTGTCATCACTTCCCTAGTACAATGATTTCTCTTGACGCAATGGAGTATATATTGGGATCAAAAATATCAAAAATCCGTTGACGAAGAATTAACCTGTACAATTTATTTAGATGAAGTTATTGATATACATTTGTGTTGATTACTGTACTTGTTTAGACAAACCCATAATTTCGAAACCTTATTCAGATGTGGTTGTTAATGCTGGAGATAATGTAACTTTACAATGCCAAGTTTCTACTCCTCCCATATTGGATGTAGCTTACAATTGGTTTTATTATGATAAAAAAATTGAATTTGAAAGATATTATACCAGATACGACAGATTTTATATTATCAATGACGAACGATATGATCGTGTAATATTTTTTATTTTATAATTATCAAATTGTTATTGTTTTTTTTCTTATTTTTTTTAATGTATTAGTTACACGGGTTTGATAATACTCTTAAAATTAATCGAGTTTCACATCGATCATCTGGCCAGTATACGTGTGTCACATATTTTGGTTTGTTTATGGATTCTCTCAGAGCATCAACAAATCTTCAAGTTAAAGGTAAATATAAGCCAGTGTTTCAAAATTAAAAAATTTATTTTTTATGCAGAGTTGCCAATTTTGGCATTTTATTATAAAGCCTGGACGACAGCTAAATTATTATTTTAAAAATCCAAATTTTATCCCACCATTAATAAAATTTAGTAATATTTAATAAAAAATATTATTTTAAGCCTTTTATTTAAAAAAAACTTGTGAGAAAAAATTTTTAATCTAACTAAAAAAAATTTAATTTACCAACCCTTAAACCTTAAGTTAGGGTAAAATATATTTTCTTACATTTTTTTGAAAACTTTGATTTTACCAAACCTTCCCAGAAAAAACTGTTACTCCAACCACAAAATAAAAACCAGAATTTTGCAAATGAAGGAAAATCCCTTTTTCCAAGTACTTAATTCTAATTATTAAAAATTTGTGAGACTCATAAGCGTTATTATATTCAGTTTACATTTTACAAATTAGTCATTTATATATTTAAAAACATTTGCTGGTATCAGTAAATCGACCATCCTTGTTCGTCAGTTATTATCGGACATAGATCGATTTAATTAATATTTAGTGATTTTTTAAAAGCCCAATTTCGCTAATTTTATTCTGATAGAGCTTATTCTATTTGACGTCCCAATTATATATAACATCATAAAACCAATAATACTTGAATTTCCGACAGGAAGCAGTATTCTCAGCCAATAATGAAATCTTTTAAAAAAAAAACAAATTAAGTTTAAATAATAGAGGAACAGTTCGATTTAAACAAAATAAGTCCATTAAATACGGATATGAAAATTTAATAAATATATTATGGTAAATATTATTCTATTGAATTTAATTTAGTTGAATTTATCTTAAATTCATTTTTTTCAATGAGCAAATAATGAGTCGTCTACGTCAAAGAAAGGTTGGGAACCACTGACCTACAACGTAGATCAAGGTTGGTCCGGCTCTGATCGATGATACACATTTTTACTGAGAATTCAAAAATTTGATTTAATCTCACAAATTAACTTCTTCGTTATTTATCATTACCAAATATCATTTATCATTTAGTCCATGATGTGATTTAGAAATTTTTTAAGGGTCCGTGAAGTTAATCATAATAATTAATAAATTGAATAATGACTCGTGTATTGAATAATAATACCATGTTAAGAACCACTACTGTAAATATTTGATATAAAAATGTAATTAGATAAACCATTCTGTCCATATGGAGTCAAAATTGGTGGTGTAGGATCAACAGTCGCAGAAATAAAGTGGCGTATGGGAAATGACGGCGGATATTCCGTAGATTATTTTACTATTGATTTAACAATTGATGGAGGTATAAAATGGTACTTTAAAAAGAATGGTAATTTTGAAAATATTGTTGTTAACTATTGTAAACTGTTAACTTATTTTTAGTGACTGCGTCAATAACGAATGTTTTTAAAAATTTAATTACCGAATTGGAACCAAACACTAGTTACAATTTTAGGGTTGATGCTGTTAATAAATTAGGTTCCAGTAATAATTGTGAAAAATCTGGTATTTTTTAATTTCTATATATTTTTATTACAAAGAAATTGTATAATTAAGGAAAATTTGCCGCCACCCTAAAAAAAATTTTATAGAAAAATCAATATAAAACTACTTAATTCAAATGAATACTATATTATCGGAATAAATCTAATATTTAAAAGTATCGTGCATTATAAAAGAATTAGATTTTCAAAATGAGTCATCTCCGGAATATTATTTTATTTAAAATTTTTTTTGATTAAAAAAGGCAACTCGTAGTTTTACTTCAGATTTTTTCAGATTTTTTCAGAAATTTTTTCAGCTCACTAAAAGGCTAAGATTAGGTCATTACCACTTTTTGTTTGTGTCCCCTAAACTTGTTTTATCTTCAAATAACACCTAAAAAATCATTACGAGTACATTTGTTTCGAGGGGTGTTGGAAATGAATTCTACTAACGGAATTAAATATGTTTCAGCTTTGTGTGTGATAATATTAGAAGAAATACTGATCACCAGATCAAAACTTTTGCGAATCACAGAATGAGAGTATTATTAGAATCATAATTTATTTTGAAAAGTGTTATATATGAGTATATTTTCATCCAGTTCCCAATACCCTTATTGTTAATTATACTTATTGATTTTAAATTATTATTTTAAAAGCATGCCACTTTTTTTATTTTAGAAATGATTGTAACTGCGACAGCTTCTCCAGAAGGAGTAGTTCCTTTAATTTATGGAGGAGGAGGAAAAGAAGGAACATTGGTGATAAAATGGATTGTATTTACTGAAATATAATTTTATAAGTTTTAAATTTAAGCCGCCTAAAATTGGAGAATTTAAATATATATTGTATTATAAACAAGAGAATATTAAAGATGATACATGGAATGAGGTTATTGCTAAATATACATCAAGGGTTACCTTTATTTGTAGGTAAGGATAGAAAACTCAAAATCAACAAAGTATGTTGTAACTGTTGGTAAAACTAACTCGTATAAACCTTATATGGTAGCTATTTCCGTTTTTAATGAACACGGTATTGGACCCAAGTCAAAAAAATTTAAAATTATGTCTTCAGAATACTGTAATCATTTTTATTTGTTTAGTGTTAAAAATAATTTTGCTTTCACGTGTAAATTATATGTATACTTGTACTAATAAAATTGCACACTTTTTTTTTTATTATATTGATATTGTATGGATAGTTCCAACAGGAATACCACAAACAACTGTGGCGACTCAATTAAATTCAACGTCACTTCTTGTTTTTTGGAAAGAACCGAAAGAACAACAAGACAAGAATAGTAACTATTCAATTGGATATAGGGTAATTTTGTTTTATAAAATAAGTCAAATTTTCTCATGTCAATTCTATTACTAATTTTATTATTTTCCAAAATTCAAACTTTTTCAACGCCTTGGACTTTATTTTGTTTAATTTAATATAAAAAGATAAATTATTGGAGAACAAAAACTGAAAATGAATACGTGGCATTATTTTTAATTGTTCATAATCAATTGAATGGAACAATCGTTGGGCTGGATTCAAACACTCTATACTCTGTTAATATTCAAGTTTTTAATTCTGCTGGATATTCATCAAAAAGTAACACATATGAAGAAAGAACTTTACGTAAAGGTGAAACAATAATGATTTCTTGTTATTAATTATGAAAATTTAAAACTTTTTATTCAGCTCCACAATATCAACCAACAAACGTCATGATACAGTTGATTCCAACTAACAAGGTGAAAGTTATATGGAGGGGAGTATCTACTAAATTAGACGAGGAACCTTTGAAAGGATACACAGTAATAATTTAATTAATAAATATAAATAATGTATTGTTTTAATTGTTTTAAATTAGATACGTATGTGGAGAGAATATACAGATTATGAAATAGCGATAGATATCGATGTACGTAAACAAACTAGTTATGTTTTAAATGCAATAACCCCCAATGTTATGTATAATTTGCGCGTTTTTGCATATAGTAGAGGTGGTCAAGGTCAAATGAGTTACCCTGTGTCTAAATTTCGAATTATTGGTAAATTTATTTTATATTAGTATTTATATTTTAAATTGTATATTATACTGTAGGGTTTGTATGGGTATTTCAAAACTGGCGTGTCAGTTATGTACTTTGTATAAATCAGTGTTTTTCAGTCGTTTGTCATTGCCCACAACCGAACATAATTGAAAAAATTTGACGCACAAGCAAATAAAAAATTATAGAAATTTTACGTCGGTTTGCTGATTTTGTTTGGTACTGACTAAAATTAATTAACATGTAAATAAAAAAACATAAAATCTGATGTAACTAATCTTACATGACACGATCTAGTGCAGGGATGAAAATTTCTCGCAACCCACTAAATTTTAGTGGGTATAATTTTACATGTAATGATATATATTACATTTTTACAGATCGTTAAACTCATATTATATATACGGGAAAAGTATATGTTCTCATCAAGAAAAAGTGTTCTATGGAACTGTAAATAAATATAAATTGCAATATAAATGTCAAATGTGATTTAAAAAAAAATTTCGTTTATTTATGCGTTATTTTGCGTTGGTTTTTCGATTCTGTAATTTCAATTGTGTATTTGTCATCAGAAATAATTAAAATTGATGACCACTACATTAAAATGACCATTCAAATTGGTTTTTTTGAAATAACTTAATACAATTTAAAAATATCGAAGGGTCTATTCATTAGCTACCTTTTACACTTAATTATTCAGATCAATCGCCATAGAGAAATTTTAATTTTAAAAAATAAAAGCTAAGAAATAAACTGAAAACATTTAAAATTCAAGATATTTACATAATCCAAAGGACCCCGTAGAACTTTTGTCAAATTTTTTGTTGTGAATCTCTGTAGAACATTAATATGTATTTATATTATTTGTTATTATAAAATTTTAATAAAATATAACAATATTCCAGCTTAAATTTAATAAATTAAATAACTTTTGAATGTGATCTGGAAAAATCAATCTGAAAAAACTACCTGGTATCTGAACTGATAAGATTATAATGATATATACATATATGATATATATTATAAGTATATGTATTTATAATACTTATAATGTATTTTAAAATGTTACATTTTTCAGTGTCGTACCGTGTAATATAAATGTAGTATCATAATACATTTATATTTGTTTGACGTATTTTCAAAATAATTTTCCACGGACCGGTATTCGGGAATCACTGGTTTAGAGTTCGTTTTTATTTTTTTCAGATTACACATAACTATTCTAAATTATAAATTCCGTTAATAAGGACTTAATCAGTATACTTTTTTAAGTGTTTATCAGTTTTATATTTATCATAAATATTAATGTTCCT
The DNA here is from genome assembly GCA_001642005.1 of Intoshia linei. NCBI lineage: Eukaryota > Metazoa > Orthonectida > Rhopaluridae > Intoshia > Intoshia linei. Next base: position 6,103 of record LWCA01000874.1, on the reverse strand, counting down.
ATTTAGACAGTTCAGCCTCATTTATCAAATACACGTTTACAATTTATATGTCATTATTATTAATATTGTAACCAATAAAACATTTTGATACCATATATATAAAAATACACATTTCAGAAGTCGGGTTTCAAGATATATTTATTTTATTTCATTATGTCAGTTAAATGTCGTAATAAATCAACGGTTCCCAAATTGGGTACTGGGACACCCAGGGGTATCATAAAAAGCATAAATTCCAAAAAAAAATAAAATTATAAAAACCTATTTTGTCATTTTTCAAAAAATTGCGAAGGAATGAATTATTTAGATTTTCACTTGTATTCCTTTATGGGAAATGTGTAGACATTCAATGCACATTTTATTTTTAAAATTGTAGGATCAATATTTACATTTTCTATTTTTATTTTAATCGAAATATTTGAAAAATATTAATTAATAATATATTAAAAATTATTTTTCATCGGGAATGCGTAGATTTCTCGAGTTGAAATTTTGTATTTATATCAACTGGAATAAGCTCTATCAGAATAATTTTTTTTAAATGTATGTAATGAATAATTAATGTGTAAACAGAATACAACTGTACCACCTGTAAATTTTTTAAAATTTTAAGGCTGTTTTCATTAAAAAAAGATGGGTAATTTGTGGTTTTAACCCTGAATTTTTTTAGATTTAAATTTATGATAATGTGTGATTTTCAAAAAAAGGACAATTGGGATTTTTGACCCGTAAGATGTGAATTTGAGAGGTTGAAATTGTGTTTGCGAACACCACCGGAAAAACTGTCCTTGATATGTGGACTTTATAAAATTTAAAGACAAGTAGTTATTTAAATAAAGCTGAACACACACACAAACAAAAATCGCGTAGCATATTATATAAGTTAAGATTATGTGAAGGTATCCTGTGAAGTATGTTCGGAACAGCTGTATTAAATATTCAAGTACGTTGAAGCTGTTAATCTCATATACTGACACATGAATTTCTGGAATCGGAGTAAGAAACTAAACAAAAAAAATGAAAGTATTGAATTTGAATTTACAATTTGAATTTGTTAATAATTATTAAAGTGATTGTATTCAAATGGATTATAAACAAGTTTATTAATAAATTTTCAACTATTTAAAATTTCTTTGATTTTTTTGGTTAACAATATTAGTGACACATTTTTTAAAAATGTTAAAAATATTCCAATTTTCAATGGCAGAGCAAAAAATGACATCTTTCAAATTAATATTATTGTTATTCTTCCTATGAGGATGTGTTAAATTATTGGAAACGTTCCTAATTGTATTTGAAATGGACAATTTATTAGATTCACAGACATCATTTTGCGAAAATTTTTTATTCCGTATATTTTCACAGCCATTTTGATCATGCGGAACATTATTTAAATTAATTTTATAATAATTTTCAACCATATTCAACTTTATGACATGAAAATGCATAATAAAACGTACAAATTGTATACTCGAATTGATGGCATTTTGATTATACCTATACTCATGGAAAATTTGCTTTATAAGGCTACAAAAGTGTTGAAAATAAGAATTGAGAAATAAAAAATCACAATAATCATTCTTAAAAAAATCCGACATAGACTTGATGCAATTTTCATAAATAGAATTAGATTTTTGTTCTAAAGCACGCATATACAAAAATTTGTGAATAATTTTATATTGACAATTTTTAGTTTGTTTGGCATTCTTTTTTATGGTAGATTTAGTCATATTTTGTAAATAATGATAAATGTCTCGTTGAACAAGAAAATTATTTTGACAAAACTTGTCACATTTATTGCAAATAATGATAATGTTTTGAAAAGATTTCCTTTTAAACACTGTAGAATTCCGATTAACGCCAAAATCAGGAGAATCTATAGCAGATTCAGTATCCGATACATCTGTCGATAATTTTATGTTAATTTCCAAATCTAGTGAAATTAGTTTGTTGTTTTTTTTTGATATTTTTAGTTTTCTTAGTATTTTTCTTTTCAGTACACTTTTAGGTGTACTCTTAGACACATATATTTGAGTGTCATATCGAAATTGATTAAAAATGTGTCCAAATTTTCTTTTTGATTTGGCAGCATTTATCTTCAAATTGTCTCCAGGATAAATGTCATTGTAATTGTAGTTATATAATGTATTATTGTTTGTTATGTTATAGTTGCAGAAATTTGCGTAATTTATGGAATCTTCGTTTAAAAAATCAAATATGACCATTACGGCGTCAACCATTTGTAAATTTAAGTAGTTTAAATGTTTTGTGTCTTCAACTTCCATCAGATTTATGCAATAAATTCTATTATTAAAAAAACACACAGACCCTGAACTTTGGATTTTTATTTTGTGGCATTTACACTCAGTCATACAAGAATTTGTTGATGTTTTACTTCGAAGTAAGGAATGGTTATATACAGTGTTGTGTATGTTTATTTTTTTTAAAATTGGTGATATTTTGTGAGATATTACATGACTGAAACGTCGATGGAATGTTTGCATACTACTCTTATCTATATATAGTTCATTTGATGATCTGTATCTACCTTCACTGAGATCTTGAATACTTTGTTTGCTATTAATGTTTGTTTCGTCCTTTTTTTCCATATTCAAGACTCTGCCATTTATAAAATTATCAACATAATTGTATAATTCATTTTCCAATGAAAGCAGTTGATTTAGTATGCTGGCATTCATCGTGTTATTCAGCTGATCAATCAACATGTGTTTACCTTTTTTATATTCCACATTCACTTTTATCAGTTTATTCGTTAATTCATTTGGTTTTAGTGAATTTATACTTTTTTTTGATGAGTTTTGATTACAATATTTATGAAATTTTGTTGTGCTTGACTGCATATTATTATAATCGTCAGCTGATTCACGTTTAAATATATCTTGGTTTAAGAATCTTCGAATTATTGTTGTTCTAAACATATATAAAATAAATAAATACAATATCCTACATTATAGACGGTATTGCTTCTCAATTTTTTCAGATTCATTTATTAGACAGAATGTGTATATAATAAAGCTATTCCAATTTAGACATTTTTTTGAAATTTAAAAAGACATATATAAATAATAATATCCATTTAATTGGCTGCAGAATGATATACATTTTTTTATTCTTGTCACAAAAAACCTCCGTGTCTTTACCTTTTTGTATTTTTCTAACATTTTTCATAGTAAAAAAATATGGCAACATTTTTCACCCGTAGTTGACATGCATTTGTTATAATTTTAAGTTATAACATAGATCAGGTGACACTAATCATATTATTAAAAAAAATCAATAAAAAATCGTTTATTTTATACCCAGTTCACGGACAAACTTTTCTTTATTTTTAAAAAAATTATATAATTTCAAAAAGACATGAATTTATATGAACTGGGTCAAAATATTTTAAATGCTTCTACTGAAATACTTTTTAAGTACTATTGTGAGAAAATAATTTTATTAAGTTTATAATATTAAGAATAAAACGAATTTAAAAATGATAAAATTGAATTCATCACTTTTGTGAATATTTTATTACCGTAGATACTATTTGTATTCCTATTTTTTTATATAAGTACATTTTCACATAGCTAATTGGTACGAATTTATATTAAATTTGTTTATACTTTTTGAACATATATTTTCAAGTTTAATAGTTAATTTACTAACATTAATTAATGTCCAAAATGATCTTTCACAAGGTTCAAAGGTCATTATTATATCGTTTGATTCGACAAAATATGAAAATATTTCGGATATTTCTTGTAAACTTTGAAATGATTTCATCATTTCAATATTCGACATTTTTAAAATTTTTATAATTCAAATAAATTGAAAATTGGTACATATTATATTATTTAAGTTATTATTATATAATTGTATTATTTAAATTTATTAGCACGACAACGGATTATTGAAATTTTCAATAAACTAACTGAGAAATTATAAAATGAAAACTTTAACCCTTACGAGACTATTCATTTTTACTAAAATTTACATAACATTTTCACTTCATAAAAACTTAAATTTCACAAAATAAAAGCCAAACAATTTCATAAAATTATTTCGAAAGATTATTCAAAGTGAACAATTGAAGTGTCACTAATAAAATACAATTATATGACTACTAGCTTGGCTGTTTTGTACTACGTACAAACAGCACCTAGCTCTCCCGAGGGCACTCTTTTATTATACCAAAAAAATAAATTCACCTTGAAAATCTAACTTAAAAATCCTACAATTAACTATTATCAATCCTTTAAAGGAGTGGTTCCAAATTGGTTTCAGGTGAAACCGTCATATCACATTACTAGTTACTTTAAAGTGAATAATTCCATCTTAATTTTTTTTTTAACATTTGCGTAAAGAATTTTAAAAACAATTATTATCCTATTTTTTTAATTTATTAGACAGAATATGTGTATAATATTAAAAATAAAGTAAAAACAGTCCAATCCTAAAAATTTTCATAAATACCATAAATTTCAGAAAAAATAAAATTAAAAAAAAAATTGTTGTCTTACCTATTTCGGATATCATGTTCTTTTTGAGACTCATTGAAACGTCTCATCTTCATTATTTTAGACTGTTAGCTACTTAATGTAGTTTTTCTTTTATTACCATTATGTTAAATTTGTAACAATTATCAATAAAAAAAATAACACGTTTCAGTTAGTGTAAATTTTATTTTATATTTTATATTACGTTGCTGTGTGTCATAAATTTATTAAAGTTTACAAAATTTTTTGAAAATGAATATTTGAAATTTAAAAATTGCGTAGCAATGAAAAATCATTCCGAAGGAATGAATTATATAGATTTTTCACCCATATGTCTTTATTGGAAATGTGTAGACGTACAATCCACATTTTTTTTGAAATTGTAGGATCAATATTTATATTTTTAATTTTATTTAATCGAAATATTTGAAAAATATTGGTTGATAATATATTAAAAATTATTTTTCACTGGGAATGCGTAGATTTCTGGGGTTGAAATTTTGTATTTATATCAACTGGAATAAGCTCTATCAGAATAATCCTTTTTTTAATTTTCGGACTGTTAATTATTTCACATTTATTGTTTTAATAAAATGATTCGGAAAAAAATATATGAATACTAAAATGCTTTTTTGACCATGAAGTCGTCATTTATTCGGATTGAACTTTTTTATGTGTGTTAACATAATACAACTCTACCACCTGTAAATTTTTTGAAATTTTAGGGCTGTTTTCAAAAAAAGGAAGGGTAATTTGGTGTTTTGGCACTAAGAATATAACTTTTTTAAATTTAAATTTATGATAATATTTATAATTTTAAAATTCGCATCAGCGTATATATTTGTTTAAATTCTCCAACTCGTTTAATTTTCAAAAACAGGGACAACAGGGGTTTTTGACCCTTAAAATGTGAAATTGGGAGGTTGAAATTTATCTTATTATACGCCCCGGAAAAAACTGTAATTGAAATGTGGTCTTTAAAAAATTCTAAGAGTGCTACTTATTTCAAAAAAGTAACATACACCAACACACAGACAGACACAAACAAAAATCGCGTCGCATTTTATATAAATTAGGATAACCACTCTGCCAGTTAGACATCACAAGTGAGTTATATCAAAAGTATATATTCGAATCTCGATTAGTATGATAGCGATTTATCACTTCATAAATAAATTTATATTTAGATTTTTGTATTTAAATTTAAATTATCGTCAAAATTATGTTAAGGTTACTCAGAATTAATTAATATTCAAATATGATGTATAATATTGCGTATTTATATTTTATACCATGGAGTATAAATTTTATCTTGGCTATTTTACTTTGCACGTTTTAAGAAATTGTAATTGCAGACATACATTTATAAAAACTTATACATATTGTCAAAAATATTCTTAAAAATGGCTTTAGTTTATTGAGATGCGAATTAATTGTTTACTTTAATTGTTAATAAATTTAAAATAACAGTACTTAAATGGATGCTTAATTCTCGTTATATATATAAAAAATATTTAATTAATTAATTAATCAACCAAAAATATTACTTTTATATCATTATGTACAGTTTAATTTTATTAAAAATTTAAGATAGTTTCATT
>LWCA01000694.1:0-20155 GCA_001642005.1 Intoshia linei | reverse complement strand
GAAACGCACATCGATAAATACTAAAGGTTTTACTTATAAAACCCTGACTTTTTTCCTCCTTGCATTAAGACACGGCATTATATTTTTCGCTTATTCGTGTCGTTTACTAAACAAATAGTTATTTTTAATTAATAGATCATTAGTAATTCATTACCTTTTTCGTTTTTATGGATATTTAATTAATTTTAATTGAAATTATTAAGGTGCCTAAGACTTATGTCGTCAATATTTTTAATACCGCAAACAAAACCGTATTAAAATGTATATTTTTATAGGTAGTTCATGACAGCATGGTAATATATTGGTGAGATCATTCTTTAATTAGTCTGATATTTAATTTCAAGTTCAAGATTCACCTTATTAATTTTATAGTGGTTTTTAATGAGAATGTGTAAGCTGCCTAAGACTTATGTCGCGCAATATCAAGAAAAATATAATAATTTTTTTCAGCATTGGCATATCCGTTTTAACCGTACTTGTTTTTACGTTTAAGTCACTGATATATATTATTAAATTTTAGTCAAATCCATATGGAAAAAATAATGAATCTCGTCAAGGAAAGTAAAAATGAAAAAACTGTACATTTATTAAAAATATTATGTGATCATATGCATTTTATGTCAAAAACACCATACTATTTTTTTGATGTGTATACATTTTAACTTTTCATATTAATTGAATTTAGCACTGGAAATGAAATCACACACAATTGTATAGATTCAGATAAGGAATACTTTGAAAAATCTTTAAATATTTTAATTGCTAACGTTGATTCGTTAGAAATGTTATTGGACGAAAATGTTCAAAATGTAATTGTAAAATTTACGACAGGGTCGGTAACCTTTTGCATCTCGCGCCACTTTTTTATATCAAAAAAATTTACGGGTGTCGTTTTTTAAAATTTACACATGATAAATTTCAATTTTAACTAAAGAGAAACGGTTCTAGTATATTCAACAAAAGAAAGTCTAGGTCGTCTGAAAATTCAGTATTAAAATGATTATGAGCAAATTATTGTAGAAAATGTTCAAAGCGGCGTTTAAAAGTCGAAAAATAAATAATTTAGATATTTACTCAAAGGGCCACCTAAATTATTCTGTGGGCCACTGGTTGTCGACCCTGATATACGGGGTACAACTATAATTATACTTTATTTTTTAATAATTATTTCGTTTTTCTTGATGTATTTCAATAATTACTTTTAAATTTACATTTATTTTTAGAACAAAGTTTGGGCAGTATATTACTTGGCTAAATTATTTCATCATCTCATATTCAATTGTATTTTCACTGTCGAAGCTGTAATTCAGAAAAATAGAGACATTTTTTTTCGTATTATCAAGAAACTATTGGTTTGTTTTTGTATTATGTAAAATGTAACACCCCATTGTATTTCATGTCCTATCTGTTAAAACGTTCCATCTTTAGTATTTTAATAATAGTATTCATTATTAAATTTTATATATTTAGAATGTTTTTCTCAAACCCGGTGGCCAGAATGTGATTCGAACAATTTTATTCAGTCTCTTCAAATGTATGTGTGATTTCCCTGAAACAAAACAGGTATTTTTATAATTAAATATTTAGAAAATATTAGACATTTCCAGATTTGCAGTGTCTTTAATATAAGTAATACAGGCGTCGTTCATTTTTGAAACATCCACAATCTGGATTCCAGATACTTTTGATATCATTGTTTGTTTGGGTCAGGAAATTAAAAAAAATTTTTTTCGTTGTTGGGAACGTTGAAAATTTGAGAGAAATAATACCAAAATTTCATATCCGTATCAGAAAATGACTTTTTCATCTTTAATGTACTGTACATAAAACTAGTATATTTTAAACTACAATTTATAAAAATAAATTTAGTTTTTAAAAAATATTGATACCACTGAAAATGAAAATATATCTTACAAAGACAACATAATCTATTCTAATTATATTAAACTATTTATTTAACTTGCACAATATTTTACTACATTGTATTCGTAACGTTCCATGTTGTCTAATCGAAATACATGTAGTCATTTGCGTTATCATTTCTATGAGCCTGGAATAATTTGCTTACCATATACCCTGCGAATTTAAAAAATTAGATTAAAATTTGGAACTATAGAATTCAGAACAAATAAAAATAACCCATTTAATTATGGATACCTGTCGAGATTTATCGCATCAGTCTTTGAAACATGTTTCATTTGGAAAATTTCATATTACTAGCATAATCTCTTGTCTCACCCTAATCTGTCTTACGGCAATGATCGTCAAACAAAAACATTGCAGGTCCCTTTAAGAATTTATATTGCAATTTACAACTCCACACTTTTACCATAAATGTAAATAAATAACATTTCAAACTAAAAACTAAAATGTAAAGTGAGTTGTCATGATAAAGTTGTATTATATCGCTTTGAAAATTTAATTTATGTCTAAATTTTAAAAATGTGGGCAGCACAACAAGAAATTTTATCTACTACCAGTGTAGACTATGCAGTCTTTGGAAATTTTCTATCGACAAACGATGAATTTTTGGTGACAGTTGGATCCAACAGAATGATCATGTATAAAGTGTACGATGAAAGTTGTGAAATTGTATTGAGAAAATTTTACGAATGTCGATTATACGAAAACGTAACAGATTTAAATACCATAAAAATGTTGAATTGCAATCGAGATTTTTTGATAATATCTTTGGGAGAATGTAAATATTCAACGTTATCTTTTAACCAAGAAATCCACCGTATGGATACAGTATCAATGCATGATTTTTCCGATGAAAAGTATAAACGTGGATTCGATGACAATTCAAATCATGATCCAATGATAAAGATTGACCCCAAAAATAGATGTATAGCTTACTTGTTTTATAGCATATATGTGGCAATTACACCGGTGCGAGATTTTGCAATAAATACAGAATTTAAATATCCATTTATGCCTTCCTATGTTATTGATTTGACTTTGTTGAATGATGAGCCATTTTGGCAAGCATTATCGATAGAGTTTTTGTATGGTTACTTTGAGTCGACTTTGGCCATCTTGCATGAACCCATTCCAACGTGCTCTGGCAGGTTGCCTGTTAGGATGGATACATATCATATGATTGCGCTTTCGTTGGATATGGTTCAAATTGTTAATCCCATCATTTGGTCTGTGACTAGTTTGCCTTTTGATTGCCTTGACATTATAGCTTTAAAGGAGGGGAGTGTGTTGATTTTTACAAATTCGCTTATTATTAACTTGAAACAGTCTATTCCGGCGAGAACTGTATCTCTAAATTCTTCGACTGGTGATATTACTAAATTTGTTATTACTGAAAAATTCGACGAGCCAATTAGTCTTAATGGAGGGGTTATTTCAAAAATTAATGAAACGGATATGGTCATTGGGTTGAGTAATGGGTGTATGTATATTTTGACAGTTTTGTCAAAGAGTAATGAACATTCCAATTCTTTTATATTCACAAAATTGGATATAAATGTTGGATTGTTGACAAAGGTTATTGTTTTACTTGATAAGAAAGCCTTTTTTTTGGCTTCACGTGTTTGTGATTCAAAGTTGATATTTTATTCGGAAAAATTCGAAGTATTGGAAAACAATTTGGAAGAATTTGAACTGAATGAAATGGAAAAAATCAATAATGAAGATGTCGATATTTATGGAGAAAATTTGGAGAAACCTGAAAATGTTGCGTTGAATGTTATAAACAAATATTCATTGAAGAGGCAGCATGTGATTAAAAATATCGCTCCATCTGCTAGTTTAATCATTTACGACAAAACAAATGACACTTCTCCACAGATTTTGAAACCTTTTGGTGACGATTATAACTTGGGAATTCAAATTGCTTCATCCATTAATTCCTTTGGTACTGTCAATAGTTTAGAAAAATCCATTAGACCAAATGTGATTGGTACGTTTGACATGCCAAAAATTTTTGGCATGTGGTCTGTTAGTCTAACAAAATTACCTAGTCAATTCACAAACAATGCTAACGAAATTGATGAATTGAATCAATACACTTATTTAGTTGTGTCACTCAATACGACTACCTTAATTTTAGAGAATGATGATGACATGTTCCAGGTTGAAGGTACAAATTTTGTGTGCGACGATAAAACTATCTCAATCATTCAACCGTCAGAAGTGAATTTCCAAACAGACGAACAAATTACTCCATCTATGATAGCTATACAGGTTTTGCCACATAGTATAGAAATGGTTACAAGTTCTTCGGTTGATAAACTTGCAAAATTGGGTAGAGACAACCGAGATGAAGTGTATACTATTGCCAAGACTTGTAAAAAATATTTGACCGTTTTGACTTCGCAAAACTTACTTTATATATTTGAAATTTGTTGTAACATTGAAGAAAATACTGATTATATAAATCAAAACATTTCCGATAAATATCAAGATACAAATTCTGATGTAGACGCAAATCTTAATGTTAAAGGTGATTGTGAACTAAATATTGAAACAATGGAAAGAATTTCTGAAATCAGTGAATCTGATCAACCCGTTGAAACTAGTGAGATTGATACCGAAAATCTTGAATGTAAACCAATTTCCACCTTAAAATCCGTAATATTTACCCTTATTCCACATTATTTGATAGACTCTGAACCTGGTGTTAATTATATCGAAGATATTGTTCTTTTTAATGTTTTGTTTGATACACATTCCATATTTAAAATTTCGTGGACCGACCGAAACGTTTCTAATGATTGCCAATTAGACTCGTCAAAAATTGATACCGGTGAAAACGTTGATGATGAAGAATTTATGCTGTACGGTGCATCAAATGAAATGTCTTCACAATCAAAAGTAATGAAATTGCAAATTGCAGAGGAAAATGAAAATGATGATACAATCCATGAAAAAATGACAAATTCACAGTACCTTTTATTTAAAATTGGCAAAAATGGTCATTTCGAAATTTTAGAATTATTAACGAGGCAACCCTTGTTTTCAGTAGAAAAATTTTACAATATGCCAATCGTGTTGAATGATGATTTTGATAAATTAAATCCAACCATTGTTTCAAATTTTACTTGGCTTCCAGATCGAAATATATATGGAATTGACGATTTTCATGTTTTGTTTACTAAAGATTCGGATCCCATTATTTATTTTATTGTTTTAATAAATTCACAAATTGTCGTTTATAAATCAATTCAATTTTCAAATGCTAAGCAAGAAAGATTGAATATGAGATTTGTTAAATGTAATTTGAACATTAATCTGCAAAAATCACCGGGAGCAAAGGAAGGCAAAGACAGCCCTCAGAAAATTGTATATTTTGATGACATTTCTGATTCTTATGGTGTGTTTATCACTGGTTTGTATCCATGTTTCATGTTTTTCAAGGATGATGGATTTATTTATTTTCATCCCATGACTGTTGATGGACCTGTAGATTTTATGGCACCTTTCAGTTCAGGTGTCTGCAGGAAAGGATTTGTTTATGTCAATCTTAATGTAAGTTTTTTTGGTACTATATTATCCTGTGTAGAGTCAATATGGGGTCCTGCCTTACGCTTTTTGGATACTTAGTTAATAGGGTACCCGATACAACTTTATATCTGTATATGTGTAACACACATTGTGTATATTTTACGTATGAAATACCTTCTTTGATATCTAACAATAAGTGGTAGTTTTTTTGGTTCATATTTATTCATTTTAATATCAAAAAAAAATTATTTATAAACACGTTAAGTTATATAAAAAATACGTACATAAAATTTTATAGTTGTGTTAATTATTTGAAGGTGACTGAGTAAAGTGAATATCAATTAAAAATCCGTCATTTTTTTGCTTAATGTTGATAAATTTAAATTTATACTGAATGGGCTGATATTGTATTCTTTAATTAACTACGAAATTTAAAATTTTTCAGATATTATGGATTATAGATTTTTTGGTAGTCTCTCATGTCACATGGCTCGTCGGTAGATGTTTAACTGAATTGAAATTAAGAATTACGGACAAATAATATATAATGAAACTCTTTATTTATTTATTTAGTGGGCTAATGACAAAAAAGGGGTGGGAAATACCGATTTAATATATTAATGGATTTCACTTGTCATTCAGATATAATCGTGGATCTCTGGGTCTATAAATTGACATTTATATGGAAATTGTCATTATTTCTTATAACAAGGTGGACTGGTCCCACCTTCTCGCGTGTGTCAATTTAAATTATAATTATTTAAAATTTAGCATCAAATTCGGATATCTATGCTGGATGATACATTTAATTATAATTGTGAATGGGCAGTTAAAAATATCGACATTTATTCTACTCCCCGATTTTTATTGTATCACCGAAAAACTAATGTAATTTTGTATTTTGGTTAATTAGCTTGTCTGTTTTGTTTAGAGTACGCACTAGTTGGTTCTAATGGAATGTGGGATTTTTATTTATACTTTTTTTATAAATTACTCCAATGCTGAGATGTTTATATAATGCTCAGTCTCAAAAATTTCAAGTCAGTTTTCTTTGTAGCAGAAATTAAAATTCATGTCACGTCAAATCCTTTGACAGTGGCTAGTGACTATGAAACTATATACCGTCTAGGGCAGTTGTTCCCAAAGTGGTCCACAGGACCTACTTGTGGCCGTACACAGTGGCCGGGCCTACTTTTTAAATTTATGAATAGTTAATGTTGGAAAATTTCTATACCAATACATAAATTAAAATTTATAGGGTGTCATTTTTTTTAAAAATTGAAACGTGTAGCAAAAATATCAATTAAAATTATTTTATTTAAAGAATGCCGTTTAAGTTTTAATTGTGGTAGTCCAATATTTTTAAAAATTTCTATCTGACCGGGCCTACTGCTGGTTCTCCACGGTTCTGCCTAGAATATTATTCTGATACAGTTTATCCCAGTTAATCTAGATAAAGAAAATTAAACCTTAGAAGACTACTACATACTACATATTCCTGATTAAAAATATATTAATATATTATCAACCAATATTATTCAAATTTTTGAATTAAAATTTAAAAAAATATGACAATTGAGTTTATGTATATTTCAAATACAGAAATCTGTATTATAGTCTCGTAAATCAATATACGAATTAATAAAAATGAATTAGTTGATCAAATTAACTAACAAATTACTTTTATAATTTGTATTTTGTAAATTTCAGTACTCTAAGTTTTTTAATAATATAACTTTGAAATACACTTTATATAAGTAACAATTTTAATTTATATTGGAATATAACATAATTTCTGTCTAAATTTGTAGATTAATATTTGGGTATTACGAAACAAAAAAAAGCCCTCAACGAGGATTGAACTCGCGACCCCTGGTTTACGAGACCAGTGCTCTACCACTGAGCTACAAGGGCCTAATTTTGTTTTATCTTATTTTGTTTTATTACATTTTAGATTATTGGTGTCGTTTCAAGTAAACAACAAGATTGTATGAAACTTGTTAGATACACGTTTGAAGGAGACAAAGAAACTGTTGAAATACCTGTTGGTAAATATTTAATTTATAATTTTTGGTTGTATCTTATGTATAATTGTCTAATTTTAATCTTTAGACGATAGATTTGTTCAACCTCAAGTGGATATTTTTCAAATTGAGTTGTATACTTCTGATACTGGAGAGAAAATCCCGAATTCACTGTAATTTTAAAAAATATCATATTTTTTATTTTTTTAGACATATTTTTGATTTATTTGACCACATTTTATGTGCAAAGGAAGCGAATCTCTTGTATGAGGGAGCTCATAGCGGCGTTAAGCCTTATTTCACTCTAGGCTCAAATGTTTGCAACGGTGAAGAAGTTACATCTAGAGGAAGGGTTTGCTATATTTTGATTGTTAATCAATAGAAAAGTCAGCATTAGAAACCATTTTTTAGTACCATAAATCTTTTTTTGTTTTACAGCCGAAATAACCTTTAATTTTATTATATTGTTACAAAAATTGATTTAATACATTGGTATATTGTTTATGATTTAATAAATCGGTGGCTAAATGTTATTCCCGGTCAGTATTTACTATTTACTAATGTTAGAATGTAATTTTATATATTTTTTTTATCTAATCCCGGCCTGTTGTTGACTTCACGATTCTAGTTAAAATTTTAATTTTGGTAGCCATGTTTGGTTAACTTATGAAAATTTAATTTAAAAATGTATAGTTATTTTATTATTCGTTATGCTTACAATTAATTTAAATTTTATTAAATGTGTGCATAGATCTACGTTATGGATGTAATTGAAGTAGTTCCTGAAGTGGACCAACCTTTGACAAAATACAAACTGAAGGTTTTTATTAATATAAACATTTATTTTGAATTATAATTTTAGATTGAATATGCTGAAGATCAGAAGGGTCCAATTACTGCCATTCATCATGTTAACGGGTATTTGGTTACAGCTATTGGTCAAAAGGTGATTTATATAAACAATATTTTTGTGTGATTTTAACTATCGGTAAATGCAAATTTTGATAATACCTGAATATGTTTTTATTTTTATGTTTAATTTTTGCATTGTTTTTCATTTTGAAAAATACTTTTTAACCATGCTACTGTTATTTTATTTTCAATATTTAGATTTACATTTGGCAATATTCTGATCAGGATCTATCTGGAGTTTCTTTTATCGATACGACTATTTACATAGTCAACATTTCAGTCATATCAAATTTAGTCCTCGTAGCTGACGTGTACATGAGTGTTAATTTGCTGAGATTTGATTCTGATAAACGAGTCATTTCTCAAGTTTGTAAGGTAAACAATTTACGTTTATTTTGACTAATGGTAATGCGGGGTTCCCATCTATAACGTACCTTAAAAGTTGTATTTATAAATTTTAGCGAGGTCACCTCCGTCGTCATCACATAGTTCTACTGTATGTAGTTTCTAATTGTTTTTATATACAATATAACAATTATCAAATCTCGTTTCGTGGAAAATTTTTTTTGTATATTACTGGTCTGCAGTGAAGAAATTATGGGAACCCCTGCAGTATGACATTTGAAAAAAGATTTAACCCGATATACAATACTATTAATAATTTTAATAGGATACTCGGGATCTATCAATTTATGCCACTGGCTTCATTGTTAATGACGATAAATTAGCCTTTATTGGTAATACCTATATTACTGTCTATTAAAATTAAATTTATTTTAGCAACTGACGACAAATGCAATTTATTTATTTATGAATATTTACCGGAAGGTATAATTTAAAAATGTATATATAACCGTTTGTAGCTGTGGAAAGTGTTGGTGGAACCAGACTAGTTTGCTCCTCAGCTGTCAATATTGGACTACACGTAACGAATTTTGTTCATGTTCAATGTAAACGATACGATTCAACATTGGTAAAGTTTGTTACCGACAGTAAACCCAGTCTTCGTCATGCCACTTATTATTGTAATTTTGAAACTTCAAATTTAATCTAAAATTGTAGCTGCGACCGACGGATCCATTGGGTGTATCTTACCTATCAGTGAAAAGTGTTACCGGCGTTTACTCATGTTGCAAAATATTCTAAAACTACACTTGTCAAATATTGGAAATGTTAATCATGGATTTTACCGAAAAGTGATTATTCCAGAAATTCAAATTCATCGATTAAACTTTCGAACAATTATTGATGTAAATTACCTTAAAACCTACATGTATATGAGTTTTTCGGAACGATGTGAATTTGCTAGTAGAATTGGAACCACCATGTCACAGGTTAATCTTTAACATTTTTTTACTTTAATGTTATAATTTTAGATTATCGAAGACTTAACCGAAATTGATCGATTTAGTGATCATTTCTAAAATAATGTGAAAATTGTAATATAAACAGTCCATTGTAATCGACTAATTTATTAATATAACAGGAAATGTTGACATTACATGCAAATTATAAACATTAATTCTAATTTTGATGTAAGGCGTAATCCATTAGCGCCAATTCGAATAATCTGGCTATGTGAATCGAGAGGCGTTCGTTTATAGATTTTGTTATGATTGTACAAGCTTCGTTAACGTACAGATTCATAAATACATGTATTTCTGGGTTGACTGGTATTTTTGCACAACAATGCATATCAACAGAATTATCTGACATTACTTGGAAGCCGAATGAGTTCATCTAAAAACTGATTATACGTTTATCAGACTAAATTCGTGAAATTATTATGGGGTACCCATGTCTAAACATGCATAGCCAAAAATAGCGAACCTGTTAACCCTAAAACAATTTCCACAAACGACGATAATAGACTCTGAACTTGACGGTTTAAATTTGACATACAAACCAGTTGATTCTTTAAAATAAGTATTCTTAAACAATTAATTTAGAAAAATAAGGCGCCTATTTTATAAAAATTTCGTTGAAGATCCAAAAAGTATAGAAACATTTTTGTGGTAAGTTCGACTGATTTGTATAATTTTACCATTATTTTCAATTGGTTAATATCTTCAATTGAACACCAAACATTAATTGAATATTCATATCTAAAACTGGAATACAATTTACACTATAATTACCCATCCATTTCGTGCCAACGTTGATTATATTCATCAATGGAACATGAAAATTTGGTAAAGAAGGATGACATAAAAACGGGCAAAAAAATTGTATGACAAAAATTTGTAACGCCACTAAAATAATAAATAAAATTATTGGAAACTGAACCTCATTTTGAGAGTTACAGGGTAAATGTTGTAAAACAAATCATCCAAATGTATTTTTTGTTGTGAACTGACTTGAGATTTTGCGCTAATGGTACTTGGCAAATTAATTTTGTCAATCTTTACGCCTAAATATATTTTACAATTTTAATTCAATTTTACTGAAAATTACTTGAATTAAAAAGATACGAGTTTTCGTTTTCTATAAATACATTATCTATTGTATTGTTGGATTTGTTTCCCAGTGCTATCAAAAATCTTCCATCACGGCCATTAAATTGAGATTTCATTCCGATTTGCACATTTTCGTCTTCGTATACAACGGCAGATTGGTTATACAACAGACTAAAAAAATTTTTAAAAGAACCAAGTCACAATTAATTTAAGAATGCATTAATTTTAAGTCCCTTTTTTATAATAAAAACAAGTACAGTCAAAATCTCATTTAACGAAAATATTAGAAATGTAAAAATAACCATAGATTACGATCAATTTATTTATATTGACCCATAATATTAACAGTTTATCAATTTTTCAACAATTTCGACGTTCGTTAAATAAGATTTTGACTGTGGTACGATTAAAGGTTTTTGTTAATCTCATCGAAACAGAAAGTTTCTCCATATAACTACCGTTAAACATGATATCTGCCAATTTTGAACGGTCACAATTAGGGTTGGTAATTTACCTAGTAAATTTTTTTTAAATATCAAAACGAATTTAATCTCTATAATTTATTTAAACATATTTACATTATTTTTTTAAATAGTATTTTAAGAATATCAATGCATAACACACCTGCGGATATTATTGATCTACCTTAGTAATTATATTGCCGGTAGTAGAAAATACCACCTCTGACCAGTGGAGGATCTAGGATTTTCAGCCAGGGGGGCGAAATAATTATTAAGGGGCCATACGCATATAATGTATTTAAATTGGAATTTTTATATAATTTATTGTATTATGTTTATTAACAAGTTAATTTTATTGTTTATAAATATTTCTATCCATAATAATAATATATATTTTTTTCTAGTTCTCATTCTACTAAATTTTTCAATTTTGAACATTCAACTGTATCAAAATCGACATAATTAGTAAGTTCTCTGTCGATTATAAATAACGTTAAATCCGATAATTTAATTTAAACTGATGTAACTACCATATAAAATAATACATAGATTAATGATAAATGATCATTATATACTTAAAATGTAAACGATGCATCCTAGAAAAACTTTTGAATTTTTTAACAATGTTAATACACAAACTAAAATATTTTAAAGAAACATTTGTCAGGTCAGGGGCGGCCCTGCACCCCACCTAGATCCGCGGATGGAATGGAAAAAAATAGATAAATGTAGTTTTTGACATTGAAGGACTCCATTTATGGACATGAAATTTGCGATAAAACATTACCCTTGAAACATTGTATTGGAAATGGTTATTCTTAAAACTCCACACTTGTTACTTTCTTAAATAAACAGACATACATTTAAAACTAAATTACTTTATAAATAAGTAAGAATTTACCATTATAAATTACTATCGATTGCCTACCCTTGTGACAACCACAGTGCTTTAAAAAATAAATAAATTACATTCTATATTTTGGATCAATTGAAATAGATTTATCCTTGGACAATGTATCATTATGATCTTCATCGTCAAATTTTAAAATATCAGTAAAATTGGATTCTGTATGGATTTTTGAACTTGACCCTTGACTACTATAACTAGAAGGATCGCACCGTATCGGCGAAGCTTTTGCTTCAACGATAGTGGTAATTTCTTTACTATTGGTTCTAGATTTAGTAAATTCGTTTTTTTTAGAAATTGCATCGCTGCTAGAAGAAAAATTGAGTAAATCATCTCCCTTGTTTTCAGCTTTAAAACTAACATTTGAACTAGAAGAAGCCATAGTGTTAATTTCCTTAGACATTTCGGTGGAAAATTTTTTTTCTGCATATGGCGGCATTTCATCGAAAACAGTGTTAATTAAATTTGAATTTCCAGAGTTTATTAAATAGGTATACTCTAAAACTCTTTGCTGTGATTCAATATCTCCACTACGGGATTGTAAATCCTGATTAAAAATGTGAATAATTTGAGTTTTAAGGGAAGAAAATGAGGTTGCCATTTTGGCATATGTGGTCAACATCAATTGGCGTGCGTCAGATTGGCAATAATAGAACTTTGAATTAAGTAAAGATAATTGTTTTTCCGGTGAGTATGAAGGGTCCTGGGAAATTTTTGATCCAAATTCACCCAATAAATAGGCGCCCACTTTTACCATAGTTTGGTGAGATAGATTAGTATCCAAGTGGTCAAACACACATTTTGCAGTGTATTGCTGAATTTCGTCATTATTCACGATGACTTGAATAAATCTATTGCACACTTCGTCGCTCACAAAATCTCCTGCAACAGAAAGAAGGTCCATCATTATATCAATGTACCAGGTGTAATTTACTTTGTATTTTTCGGCTAAAATAGAAAGTTTTAACACTATGCCACTTTTCAAAGCATAATCGCTTTTACGCAAATGGTTAAGCATACAATCAACGATGTCGACCACATTATCTTGATCGCACATGGCGTACAAAAGATCTATGCATCTTTTGCGGATACTAACATCAGTTTCAGTGTTAAGAGCATCAATAATTTCAGTTCGGTGGGATTTGACAGTTTCACGAGAATATTGAGACGTGGACAGTAGAGCTAAACTTTCCATAGATAAAAACCGCATATTGGGATCTTTACTACGTAAATGACGTGTTAATATTTGCGCAGAAATGGAAACAAGATTAGGAAGGCAGTCCATGTGTAAAATTAGATTAATGGCCTCAAATATAATGGAATATCGGGCATTAGAATGTTGAACCTTTGTTGATTTTTCAGATTCATTGGCTTTCTTCAAAATGCTCTTTAAAACATCAGTTATTCGTCCTACACTATCAAGGTCTTCTGATGGAGAAAAGTGTTGCAAAAGTTCAAGTAATTTTACAGAAACCCATGGCGCCGTAACAAAATAGTAAGTGTAATCCAACATTCCATTATTGTAACCAATAATAAGTTTTGAAAGTCGATTAATAGCGAGGGGTCTGATAATGTCAATATTTGGGTAATCCATTTTAACCATTTGAATAATCAAAGATATGGCAGCCGTGAGAACACCAAAATCAAGAGTGTTTAAAAAGTGATAAATTTTTGTGCACGTTTCAGGATTCATTTTCATTTCAGACGGATGCTTTCTAATTAATGTTAATAAACACAAAGCAGCAGTCTGTTTGACTTTTTCATTTGTGTCTGGAGAAATCAAAATAATTGGTATTCCTTCACCCAAATTTATAGCCATTTCACGGCTGCCAATATTCGCGACGCACTGCATGGCCAAAGCTACAAATGTAGGATTTTTACTATTAAAATCTGCTTTAATAGCTTGCAACAACAATGCGGTATATTCATCAACATCGCACCACAAAATTGTTAGAAATAAATAACCAATTTGTTTTTCAGAATACTTTATAGAACTTAATAGATTTATAGCTTCCATGTGACCAAAATCAATATCATATCCCAACAGATAAATGTATACAAGTTTACAAACATATTTTTTCTTGTTGTATCCATCTAGCACTTTATCCCCTCGAAATTTATTTCGAACGTGAGACAATTCCTTGTTAATTCTATTCTGTTCTTCTTCGGTACTTTTACAATTTCGTATATTGCTGATAAATACATGTAATCCACGCATTGTGTCTCCACGTAGAACATTCATTTTTTAATTTAAAATTTATCAATATTTATCAGTTTTGTACATTTTGTTCATTTTTTAAATTTTGCTTTTCATTTTAATCTAAAAGTATCATTGTTATGTGTTATCTTTTAAATTTAAATAATATTTTTCAGTAAATTACCTCAGATAACTTTAACAATTGTATAATTACTTTATTACATTCTATGCATAACAACTCAAATCAATTTTTTAGTCATGTTACAGTGCTCACGTCTTTTTAGTTTTAATTTTTATCAATACAATATCAATATTTTACTTCATGCAGCATTAAGTTTTACCGTGTTGTATTTTTATTAATTGAATATTTTACTTAATTTGCAATTATTTATTTTTTTAATACGTGTATTACTTGTGAATTTTTTAATTTTCGATGCTTTTCATATTTTACATCCATTTTGGAACCAATTACATTTGTAGTGTACTGTATATACTGATTTTGTAGGTTCATTTTTACATTTCCATAGTTCACATTGATTATTTGATGATTTTGAGTTAATTGCAATGTTTATTCAATATTATTTTATTGATATGGAGAGTTTATTGGTAACATTTTTTTAAAATGTGCTACACAAATTTCTGGATTTTGTATGAATTTTATCTATCACAAGCTTTTTCGTGGTTGGGGCAATTATTAAAAGAATTAATATAAAATCCAGGCATGTTATTACAATGAATACTGTTTACTTTTACTCTTACTATTTAATGTAGACCAGCGGTTCTCAAATAGGGGTACTGGTACCATAAATTATTTTGGGGTACCAGTTCGTATCATCCTATGACTTACACTTTATGATTCATAAATTTCATAATACAATTATGTATCTATTTTATTGATTTTTTTTAATTCACATGGTATCATAGTTACAATAAATATAAACTATTATGGGTACCAAATTATTTTTTTTTAGTTTAGGGGTACCAACTGCGAAGTATGTTGAGAACCGCTGATTTAGACTAATGATCAGTGATGAGACTTAATCAGCTAAATTTAAATACAAATTTAAATTTTTATGTTTTATTGACAAGTAAGTAAAAATGGATTAATTTACATATGAATTTATAAAAATTATACAATTTGGTTATTTTTTATAAAATTTTCATTTTTAATTATTTAACAGTATTTACACACTTTGGGATTTTCGATTATGATACTTCAGAAATGTTCGAACATCATCTGATTTTGATAATTCTTCCATTAATGGCAAAATATTTAATAATTCTCGATCATCTGGGTCATCAAACCAGGATGTAACGCTTACCTAAAATTAAATTAAATTACATTTTAATTTAAAACAAATAAAAACCGGTGTCTACTTAAATCCAACCATTTTTACTAAAAATCATAATTTACCAACCCTTTAGGAAAAATTTCTGTTTTACCAAATCTTAAGTGAAAATTCCAGTTTTACCAATTCTTTATGGAAAATTCCTGTTTTACCAACACTTAAAGAAAAAATTCAGTTTTACAAATCTTAAAATGAAAAAACCAGTTTAACCAAACTTTTAGGGAAAATTCCAGATTTACCAACCCTAAAAAGAAACACTTAGTTAAGGTTTTAATCTTTTAAGTTTTGTAAACTGGATTTTTCGTTTTAGGACTTGTAAAAGTGGATTAATCCCTTAAGGGTAGGTTAAACTAAAATTTTCACTTAAGGGTTTGTGAAAATGAATGTTTCCCTTAGGGGTTTGTAAAAGTGGATTTTTAGTAAAAACGTTTAGATTCAAGTAAAAATGGTTGGATTTAAGTAAATATAGTTGGATTTAAGAATATTCTCAATCTAATATCTCTCATATCAAAACTAATCAACGCAGGTGGAAACTGACCTTCGTCAGGTAGAAATCCCAAAATTAATCTACTAATTTTCACGTATCAATTCACTTTACCTTAGGTTGGAAACCTGTCTGATCTCGTGTTCTAAACATATCCTTACTATTAAAATTTAATGGCTGTGTTTGTTACCGTTTATTTAAAAAATTAACAGTCCTAGAATTTAAAAAACAATATTTTTTAAGATGCAGTATCGCAAATATCATTTTCATAAATTGAGTCCTACAGGGTCAGAACTTTGTTAAAATTAGACAGTACCATTTTTATGCAAAGGTAATGTATTTTATTTTTTTTGTAATTTGTACAAATTATCTTGTGCCGCAACTGTACAGTTTAAATAGCAGTGATCATGATAACAGTAAGTTCTCGACGATATTATTTTAAAAATTACTGCATTTTCTGGGTGATATAAATATGAGATTGGAGAGTTATCTATAATAACTACACGGGAAATATTTCGGCCTAGGTCGTTTAGATCCTAAAATTTAGTTAAATATATTATTGTATGTAAATATATTAGGGCAGTGATTCTCAACGTGGGCGTTAGCGCCCAAAGTCGTTTTCAAAAATTTAGGGGGTGTTGCAACTATTATTATTAAAAATATCAAATGTGTTATTTTTGATATTGTTGAAAAAATTTTTTTTGCCCTAATGTAGTTTGCATTACAGGGATTTAGAAAACTGTTCATTTAAAAATTTATGAATTATGGTGTAATGAGGAGGCGTTGGTTTAAAAATGTTGAAAACCCCTTATTAAGGTATTTCACTAATCAAAGGATGGAATAATATATGTATATCAGTATTGGTAATTTTGAATAAATATCTAAATTTTAGATTCTAAACCATTAGACCGGAATTTTGAAATAGTGGCCGACCAGTTTAATTGCTGAATTTACTGTACCCGAGACCTCATCGACTCTAAGAAATTTTTGTAAAATTTGGGCCTTATTTTTTCAAATCGAGCTTTTAAAGTCATGAACAAAAATATCTTGCGTCTTGCCAAAATTTAAAAAAAATTTAAGAACCGTTTGAGAAACACTGAGTTACACTATGATTAATGAATACTTACCTTTATAAAATTCCCACTGTTTTGGACGCAACTTTCTCTAAATAGTCTTTTTGAGAAGCATTTATCTTTGTCTAATAAGCTAAAAATATTGATTTTATAATAAACTTTAATAAATATACTAATATATATAAAATCAATAATTTTCATGTACAATTTAAATTATTAAATTTTAATATAATGTACATCAAAGATCGGAAACTAGTGGCTGACATAATAATTTTGGTGCCACTTTGAATAAATATGTAAATAATTTATTTTTCAACTTTTAAACACCTTTTTAAACATTTTCTACTATATTTGGCTCATTACAATCATTTTAATTCTGAATTTTCAGATCACCCTGGTTATGTTTTGTTGAATATGCCAATGTACTAGAATTGTTTCTCTTCAGATAAAATTGAAAAGTAGTAGCCTGATACTGATACTATCAGGTGTACATTTAAAAAAACGGGGCCGTAGAATTATTATAAAATTTTTAATTTTTTTTAAAAAAGTGGTCTGTGAGACGCAAAAGATTGTTGACCCCTGATGTACATTGTACATCAGGTAATTAAAAATCAAGTAAAAAATAAAAAATTAAAAAATACTTTTTACAGTTAGATAAAGATGATATATAAAGACGATTGTCAAAAAAATTATTTCAAGTACCGGATTTTAAAAAAAAGTACCCGTTAATTATTTCAAATTTTTTGTGGTATTTTTGTTAATAAAATACAATAATAATGTAGTTTCGAAATAAAAAATTAATACGAAAGTACTTTTTTGGCCGTGAAGGCGTGACTTTGCCTCATTGAAATTTTGTGTGTATGTTAACTGGATATAGCTGTATCAACTGTAATTTTTTTAAAATTCGAGGAATACTTTCATTTTTTAAAAAAAGGTGATCTGGGATTTTGATATTGAAAATCACTTTTTAAGGTTGTCATTTATGTTAATGCTTACAATTTTTAAAAATATTCAAAAATTATATGTTTTATAAATTATTATGACATGACATCTTTCATTTTAAAAAAAAATGTAATTTGAGGTTTTGATCATGAAGGTGTGCGGTTTTAAAGCTGAGATTTACGACAATGTTAATGATTTTAAAACGCGTCCTAGAATATATGCTTTATTAAAAATTTGGGCTCATTTTATTTTTAAATAAATGGGAAAATTGGGTTTTTGACCCTGAAGGAGTGAAATTCTAAAACTGAAAAATTGATATAAATATCCCATGGGAAAAACTATATTAAAAAATGGAGTTTATTTAAATTGTACGACTGTCAATTTTTTAAATATACGGTAACATACTCACAGACATTCAATTTTATTTATAAACTAGATTTACTGTTATGTACTACGTACAAACAGCACCTAGCTCTTCCGAGGGCACATTTTTATTATACCAAAAAAATAAATTTACATTGAAAATCTAACTTTTGTAATTTTGAAATCTTGTATTTATATTAACTGGAATAACCTCTATCAGAATAATCTTTTTTTAATTTTCGGACCGTTAATTATTTGATATTTTGACAAAATAATTTTGTTTTGTTAATAAAATATTTCGAAAAAAAAATATATGCATACTAAAATGTTTTTTTGACCGTTAAATTTCTTGTGTGTGTTAACAAAATACAACTGTACCACCTGTAATTTTTTTAAGTCCGCATCAGCGTATATATTTTTTTAAATTCTCCAACTCGTTTGATTTTCAAAAAAAGGACAATTAGGATTTTTGACCCGTAACATGTGAATTTGGGAGGTTGAAATTTATTTTGCTAACAAAAAATACACCCGGGAAAAAACTGTAATTGAAATGTGGACTTTATAAAATTCTAAAACTTAAAGTTATTGAAATAAAGTAGAACACACACACGTACAAATATAGCGTAGCATATTATATAAGTACTATATATATAGTAAGGATGTATAAGTAAGGGATATAAGGTGTAAGTAAAGGATATTGAATGGCGAATTTCATAAGTGCTTTTATACAATTTCCTTAATGTACTTATAAGTACTTGTTAAGTTTTTTGGAACCACCCTAATGTACTTTAAACCAACTGTTCTGTAAAGCTGTTCTTTGGACACCCCAGCTATTCCTACATGCGCGCCTCTCATCCACACTATCTGATTATTATTAGGTATGAGGTACCTAATACGATTTTTTAGTTTATTTAAATTTTTAGTCATTTGTGTTAAAATTAATCTATAGATGGTCAAATATTACCAAAAGTAAATAATATAATTTGTTTTTAAAAATTAAAATATATTATGATAGACTAATAAAAATACTTACTCTGCAACCGGATCAGCGTACTAAATAAATTAATCAATTATTAAATAATATTATTTATTTATAAAATATCACATTCTGCAAGTCAATTAACCTTATATTACTTAAACTCTGTACCGGTAAAGTGTACCGTTTCATAGTCCAATTATTTGACAAATTAAGAATTTAAAAATAATTTAATGCAGAGTCGTTATTCTGGCAATAAACACATTTAGTTTCCTTAAATATTATGTTAATCAATTTAAAGTTTTGTTGAGGGTTCACAATGATAAAAATTTAGCAAAACCTAATTTTTTTGCCTCTTACAATACTCAAATATAATAATATAAAATTGTATTTACAATATAGAAAAACGACCCAAGAAATGATATAAAATTTAATTTAACTGCCATGCATGCATGGCCATTAGGGTGTCACATCGTTTTTAAATTTTAATATTTTTAAAAACGTACCATGTGGACTAGATGTATTTTTAAATGCAAACCAAGATGTAAAAGACC
>LWCA01000331.1:0-31997 GCA_001642005.1 Intoshia linei | reverse complement strand
GAAAAAACCGAGAAAGAGCCTACAAGTGGCCAATTTTCAATATGAAAGATATAAAGATGACGAAAGAATTAAAAATGATTTATCTGATATTGATTACGTACATTTACCCAATAAACTTAAAGCACAGGATATTGGCAGAGTTGCATTGATGAAAAATACCTCTGTGAGGAAAGCTGTAATTATTGTAGCTAAAGGAAATCCAAATTGCAGAGTTCCTACAATGTTGGAATTTATAAATCACAACTAAAAGATTTATTAAAGGTCAACATGACTATGAAAGAAAAATTGTTATCTTACGACGGAACTTTTTGCATACATTTTGATTGAAAAAGAACTAAAAGCTATATAACGGGATAAAAACGGCAGTGTTTCTATTTGCCTACAGGGTATGTCAAAATTCTTACAAGTCTGCATTGGAATAAAAACTCTTCCAAACGGTAAAGGCGCAACTGTGGCAAATGCAGTTATTTAAAGTAAAATATCTTGTCAAATGTTTCATAAATCTCACTTTTACTTTGATCAAAAAGCTCAATTTTTTTATTTATATACTAATGTCATGATATTTTGTGATATTTTCCAAGAGTTCGATTCATGTCATATATCCGACTAGAATCTATACATACCAAACCGCAATATTTATCGTCTATATCTTTTTGAATATGATAAGTTTTGACAGCACAAATCAAAAAATAGTATATAAAAGCAAGTATTATTAATCAAATAAATGTATGTAAATATTGTAACAATATGAAAATAATAGAATTCCCGCCATTCCAGGGCTACATGTACACAAATAGTGATAGTAACTTACTAATTTTAACTGAAATTAACTTTATTTTAATTTTTTGACAAATTGTTGATAAATGACAAATGCGCGAGGGTTATTCTTTATTTAGATCAATTAACCCGTCATTTTAAAGAACGAGCCATTTTTTTCTTAAGCAGTTAAGAGGAAAAATCTCAAATTTTGCAAGATATTCTGATAGTTGGAATCAAAAAAGGTTGGCACACTTTTATGGTAAAAATCAAGATACCATATCACGAATATTAAAAAATATCAAAATTTATAAAAACTTTCTAATAGTCAAAAGGGTAGTGGACGTCCTCAAATTATCTCGAATACTGATTTGATTCGAATTAAAAATAAATTGGAGTCGAATCCAAAAATAAGGTGTACTAAGATGTCGAATATCATGAAAGATCAATGTAATAAAATTGTTTCACCTCGAACACTACGAAGAGTATGTTCCGCTAATGACCTTAAAGCATGTTAGGTTTGCAGGAAACCATATTTAAGAAAGAGACATATTGATGCAAGGTTTATATTTACAAAAAATTACTTGTGGAGTGGGATGGACTATTGGAAAAACGTTATTTGGTCTGATGAATGCAAAATAAACCTTTTCGGGTCCGATGGCAAGCAGTATGTTCGCAGAAAAAAAAATCGATTCAATTTAAAATCTAATTTAATTTAAAGTCTGTCATACACGATTATTTCTGCTATTGCAGGATTGTGTACTAGAATAATCTTGAAATAATGCGCCACTTCGAGACTGAGTATTTTTATGTACAGCAATATGCCTGAAAAGGTATCTGCCAGGGAACCTAACTTTGGCGTATTTAACGATGACGATACTTTTACCATAAAATAAAAAATATCAAGTACCATTAGAATCCAAGGATGTATTGATTGCTTTCTAGAAATGCAAAATTTAAATAATAAATACTATATTTACCAAATT
Source organism: Intoshia linei (assembly GCA_001642005.1). Lineage (NCBI taxonomy): Eukaryota > Metazoa > Orthonectida > Rhopaluridae > Intoshia > Intoshia linei. The sequence continues at coordinate 30,255 of LWCA01000331.1, read as the reverse complement.
GTAAAATTTCAATAAATAGACATAGGACGGCTTGTTAACATTGTTGATATACTATTCGTTAAAAAATTTAAAAATCAATAAGAATTATATCTCAAAATTACCCAAATTCGATTTTGTCTATATTGCCTTCGTATACATTTTCTGAGAGTTGAACCAAAATAAAAATAGTGTTGCGCCATTTTATAATAGGTTGCCCCATATTTTATAGATATTCCGAATTGTTTTGATCTAAAATAAATAGTAAACCAATCAACTTAAAATAAAAATTTTTAAGATATGACAAAAATTACGCGGCAATCCTTTCCATTAATGCATATACCTTGATATCAAATCTTTGAAAATAAACGTGATTAAATAATAATTGACTGCGGTTTTCTTGGGAAGATACAATAATGACACGGCTTTTTTTTTCATCCAAACTAGAAATTGTATAGAAATTATAGATTTTTGGATTAAACAATAAATTCAAGTTATCTAATATAATGAGAATATTTAATCATTTCTAACTACAAATGAAGCTGAAAAACTCAACGTATTCTTTTGTAAAACAATCAATGAGATGGTTAGTTTTGAATAACTTGTAATTATTACAATTATTAAGTACCTCTTCAAAAATTTATTGAAATTCAAAGATGTTTTCATTTTGATTCTATTGCGACTTTTATAATCTTTACAAGTTCCTCTGTGATCTAAAACCATTATTTTTAAAATGTGATAAGATATTTGAGAAGGGTAAATGGCTTGATCATTTCACATGGGCAGTTGAAAAAAAACCCTCACGATCAAGTGAAGAAATTTTAAATTTAAAATCACCCTTATTGCTAATAAAATGTTTATCATCATTGATTATTGTTTCCTAAATACAATAATATAATAATAGACTAAAATTAAACCTCAATATCATATTTATTAGTCACTGCATAACAATGATGTTCAAATGACTCGTAAAATTCAAATTTTTGTGTTATCAAAAAATTAAATATTTCAATAAAATTTTCTTCTCCAATTTTAACATTCACTGTATTTCCCAAATAACTGCATAAACATTTCCAACAGATTCCTTGTAGACCAGAACTTGATATTTCATCCAAAATAGCCGTTTTTCTAATATATTATTTCATAACTATGCCGTTATATACATTCCCACGGCTAAATCGCGTTTTTAATTATCAGCGATATACAATTTTCATACTCGATACATTTTAAATTGAAATTATCCTGATGAAATTTTAAATAGGTTGACTAGATTATATCGAAATTTTCTCCAAAAAAAAATATAGCCGACAAAACTTCGTCACTACAATCCGTCATAAATATTATAATATTCACTTACATTTTGAATTGATATTGATTAAAAATACATGTATTATAGATTTTGATTTTATTAAAATTTATATTACCTGTTTGATAACTCACCAACAATATTCGTCATTTTAAAAATATAATAGCATTAGAGCGAAATTTGATTGATTTGAACTTTAATTCATTAAATATTGAAATTGTTGCACGGTTGTCAATAATAAAAAGAATATTATGTCAAAATTAAATATATTTAATTGGTGCATTGTGTAGGAATCTAACTGTTAACTCGACGATATGATAATTTACTCTAAATCTAAATTTTACTTACATTATTATTATTATTACTAAAACTTTAATTATTAAAAATTTTGAAATTCGTAAATCGCTGTTAGCAAAGCATCACTTAAGAAATCTTAATTTTAGAATGTAACATTGTAATGTAAATCAGTTTAGTTTACTTTTTTTTAAATGAACAATACAGGTGAAATTTTAAAGTTCATTCTAGTGGGCTGATTCTCCCTAAGGCCCTTTTCACATTATCACCAATATTTTAAGTCAATTTGTAAAATAAAAAAATATCAAATAAATTTCAATTCGATTTTTTATTATATTTATTATTTTAAAAAATTTTGGAAGCTATGATAGGCTATCGAATATGGTCACCATTTATATTTTTAAGTTTGTGATATGTTAATCTCTATATTTAAATCATAAATATATAGATGCGAATTCATTGGATTTAATGTACAAAGCCTAAATACACGCATACTAAACAAAAACTCTACTGCCAAGAACATTTTAGCATATTAATCGTTACTTATATAATATGCTACGCTATATTTGTTTGTGTGTGTGTATGTGTTCCATTTTATTTCAATAACTACCAGTCTTGAAATTTTGTAAAGTCCACATTTCAATTACAGTTTTTTTCGTAGTGATAATAAGATACATTTCTATTTCCCAAACTCACATCTTACGGGTCAAAAACTCCAATTTTTTTTTTTTGAAAATCAAATGAGTTGGATAATTTAAAAAAATATATACACTGATACGAATTTTATAATCATAAACATTATCATAAATTTAAATTTTAAAAAATTATATCTTTAGGGCCAAAACCCCAAATTACCCTTTTTTTTATGAAAACAGCCCTAGAATTTAAAAAAATTACAGATGGTACAGTTGTATCATGTTAACACACACAAAAAATTTCTATCCAAATAAGTAACGACTTCACGGATAAAAAAGCATTTTAGTATTCATATATTTTTTTTCCAAAATATTTTATTAAAACAAAAAATGTGAAATAATTACGGTCCGAAAATTAAAAAAAAAAAATTATTCTGATAGAGCTTATTCCAGTTGATATAAATACAAAAGTTCAACTTATCAAATGACTCTGAAAATTACCTAATTGATTAAATCCTAAATATCCTTTAATGAATTATAAAATAATTTGATTACCCTTTCTGCAAAATTTGCATGTTATATCTTTGATCCCAGTGTTATTTTCATGTGCATCTTTAATTTAGATTTCTTATTAAAATTGCTGCTGCATTGTGTACAGTTGTATGGTTTTAGTTCGGTGTGTATAATCTTGTGTCTACTCAGTGTACTGGCTTGTTGAAATGATTTGTCACAAACAACGCATTTAAATGCTCTTAATCTTGTGTGTACTGGCATATGATTACGTAATGTCGCACGTGATTTAAACCTCTTTGTGCATATGCAACAATACAACACAATTTCATTAAATATTCTAGGAATAAAATTAATTAATAACTATTATGATAAACTTTAATACATTAATGTACAATTAATGTATGTAATGATTTTAAATTAAATACATATTTGGATTTGTATTTTGGGATTTTTGTATTTTGACATCGTTCAGAAGGCTTTAGTATGTTCATTAAGGAAAAATCTGTAAAAGTCTTTTTTTCGATCACTAAAATCTTTTTGATTGAACTGTCTAAAAAAAGGCTGGATTCCGTTCCGATAGGTGAAATTGATTTAAATGCTAATTTATTATAAAACTGATATATAAATTCCAGTGAACCTAAATCTTTGGAGCTTTCATGATTTTTTATCTTTTGAGGTTGATGAAAGTGGTCCTCTTCAAAGTGTAATAGGTATGTTGGTTTATATTGCATATTTTATTAAAGTAAAATGTTGCTCAAAATTAAACTACTTATTATTAAATTTTCAATTTGTGATATTAGATATGCTCAATAATCTCATTAGTTTGCCAATTAATGTTATAGGCGTGTCTTTCATGTTATAACATTATTTGTATTGTTATTTGTTAGGTAAATTGTTATGCGCTGGACGTCATTTAATTTTTTATTACATTTTAATTAATCGTTTATTTGTTTTATGTCTGTTTAACGTTTAGCTTTGGTGTAAAAAATTATCCTAATACACTGTAAGTGCGATTATAAGGATTTCAATAATATTAATACCGCAATAACACGTTATTCTACACATTATTAAACATTCTGTTTCAATTGTCTAAAATTTTGCGTAAAAAATTGCGTCTCAAATTTTGACTCTAGCCTTTGATGAAAAGAATTTGTCTATTATTATCTAAATGTGACACTAATTGTTGCTAAAATATAATAAAATAACCATTTCATCTAAATTATTTTGGTTCAATCGATTCAAAAACAAAGGATAATATTATTGAAACGGCTAAATTCAAATTTGACGTTGAATATTATTTTGAATCTAGTAGAATTCGTGGCGTCACATACTAATTGGTTACATTTCAGAGTTGTTTAACATGCCAAATATGATATTATTCTAAATTTAACATGTTTTTTGGAATTATGATGATATACCTAGAGCCGACTTTAAATGATTATAAGTTTTTGAGGTTGTGATTTATGATAATGCTCATGATTTTAACAAAATATTCTGAATTTGTGTATTATAAAATAATGTAATGTTTTCTATTTTTCAAAAAACACGTAATTTGAGGTGTGGTCATTAAGGTTAAAATTTTTAAGATTGAGATTTACGACAATGGTAATAATGTTAAAACGCGTTGCAGAATTTCTGTTCTTTATAAATATTGCACTCATATTATTATTTATTAAAAAAACACATAATTTGTGTTTTTGATCCTAAAGAACTCAATTTCTAAAAATTAAATTTGTGATAACATGACCCTCGCAAAACTGTATTAGAAATCGGATTTATATAATTATAGGAATTAATTTTTTAATTAACGTTAATTTTGATTTTAATTAGTAAACGTTAGCAAACACTGATATTAAATTTTTTATAAGTAAATGATTATCATGTGCTATACCTATATTATAATTAGCTCGATTTCCGATTATAAAAACGTCGATTTGTAATTTATTAGAAAATTATAGTTTTTAGTAAAAAATTGTGACTACATTAATATTATTAAAATCTCATAATAAATAAATAAGAGCAATAATTTGAATTAATTGTATTATTATTATAAATCGAAACTTCAAAACTTATAGCAGTGTTAAGGCGCACCTCAGAATATTTGAGTTTATTTTATCAAAAAGTTTTTTTTATTTTTTTTTATTTTAAAAAATTTTACAAAATAATTTCAAATTTTTACATTGACTATTCTCTAATGAACAGTTTTTATGACTATTGAATAAAATAATGTATTTATGTTCAATAATATGGTGAACACCAAAAATATCAATAAATTATATCATACATCAAATGTTCTTTACCAAATTTAAGTTCACCTAATAAAAAGTTTTTTTATCGTTTTTCATTTTTGCATATTTTTAAATATGATGTGCTTTTTTTTATAAAAATTTAAAATGCGCCCCAAATTTTTAAATATTTTAATTTAATAAATAGTGATTAGATAATGTATGTAAAGGTTAAAAAGCATTGGCTTAAACACACATGAATTGTAGCATTTTTAATTAAATTTTCTTATTATTTTTTGGTAGAATTTAACAAATCCGCTCTCGGAAGAGTTAGGTATAATATGTACGTAGTACTTAACAGTCAACCTTGTCCTACTTATATAATATGCTACGCAATATTTGACTGTGTGTGTTCCCATTTATTTTAATAACTACCAGTCTTAGAATTTTATAAAGTCCACATTTCAATTACAGTTTTTTCCGGGACATATAATAAGATAAATTAAAACCTCCCAAACTCACATCTTACAAGTCAAAAACCCCATTTGTTTTTTTTTTTGAAAATTAAACAAGTTGGAGAATTTAAAAAAATATATGTTTTGATACGGATTTTAAAATCATAAACATTATCATAAATTTAAATTTAAAAAAATTATATCTCCAGGGCCAAAACCCTAAATTATTCTTCTTTTTTTAATTAAAACATTTTATAATTTAAAAAAATTTACAGGTGGTATAGTTGTATCCTGTTAACACACACACAAAATATTTGAATTTAAATAAGTGATGCCTTCATGGTCAAAAAAGCATTTTAGTTTTCATATATTTTTTTCCGAAATGTATGTAATGTTTAATTTTTAATAATTTAATTTTATTAATTTGTGTAAAACAAAAAATATCAAATAATTAACTGTCAGAAAATTAAAAAAAAGATTATTCTGATAGAGCTTATTCCAATTGATATAAATAAAAAAGTTCAACCCGAGAAATCAACGCATTCCCGATGAAAAATAATTTTTAATATATTATCAACCAATAATTTTCAAATATTTGGATTGAAATAAAAATTGAAAATGTAAATATTGATCCTGGATTCATGATTTTATCCTGAAGATACTAATTTTATATTAAATTTATTACATGGCGTTTACTTAGAAAAATAGTATTATAGTTATAATTATAATTATAATATTAATACAAATTAATTTTTTATTTGTAGACAATTTGTATTTGTGTTTTTATTTTTTAAAAGACAGGTATTCATAGTATTTTCATTTTAAAAAAGGTAAAGTGGGTTTTTAACCGTTAATAAGCGAAATTATGAGTTAAATTTTATCTTAGTCTGTGAAAAAACTGATTTATAATTTGTGTTTTATTATAGGATTCATACATGTACAAATAAAATTAAATTTTTACCGGGAATCCGTAGATTACTGCGTTTCAAATTTTTTTACTATATTAACTGTAATAAGCTGGATCAAAATATGTACTGTTTTTTATTCTAGGACTATTAATTATTAAATTTTACATTTGTCTAATCCCCTAATAACCCCTAATCATTATAATGTTAATAAAATAGTAACAAAATTAAAAAATAAATACCAAAGTGCTTTTTTGACCGTGAAGACAACACTTTGTGTGCTTGAATGCTTTTGTGTCTATCAACTGAAGATAACTCTACTATTAGTTGATATTTTTTTAAAAATTATAAGACTTTTTATTTTTTCAAAATGGGTAATCTGTGATTTTGATCGTGAAACAACACGTTATTGAGATGTCGATTTACGATAATGATTATGTTTTTAAAAACTATCGCAGAATTTATTCTACCTTATATAATAAGCTACGCGCATTTTTGTTTGTGTGTGTCTATGTGTCCTACTTTATTTAAATAACTACCCGTCTTAGAATTTTATAAAGTCCAAATTTCAATTACATTTTTTTATTTAAGTTAATTTATTTATCTACGTATATACATTTTTCACTAAATTATATGTAATTTTGAACTACATAATGTGTAGTACACATATTATATATGAAATATTAACATTAATGTAAATACTATAATATAATTGTTACGCGTATCTTCTTTATCAATCAATTAAAGATTAAAGTGTGCATATTGTAGCACTATGTTCATTTCATATTTGTGTTTAATTATTATTAAACTACTATTTTATAACGGTCCAGAATTTAGGTTCTATATCTTTACGAAGCTTACAACTTTTATCGTTACTAGATGTGAAGAAAATATAATCAATATTTTAAATAAACATTAATAAAATATATACACATAAAATAAATATTTTTTAAAAATATAACAATTTCATAATTTCTTAAACTATTATTTATGCATTATTTATTTAATTTTAAAATTTAAAATTTGTCAGAAATTCGTAGAAGGATTTGCCCATGTAAAAAGTTAAACAAACGAAATTTCGAAAAAAGAATATACGAATTTATTGAGTTACATCATAAATAATGATTATAGTGTACAGAAAAGTTTTCCACAGAATTGGCAAGGGATGCTTCTATTTTTGAGATGTATGACAACGGTGATTTTTATAATTTCCTCTTTGATAAAATTCTAAAGTATAAATATTAACAAACTATAAATCAATAAACAATAATAATTTTAAATGACATATTTCTGATAATAATTACCTTTCTTGCAAATGTGGCATTTAAAATCTTTTATCCCTATATGAATTTTGATGTGGGTTTTGAGAGTTGAATTCCTGTTAAAAGATCTACCACAATCATTGCATTGGTAAGGTTTCAAATTAGTGTGTATACTTTTGTGTCTGCATAGAGTGCTAGCTTGTTTGAATGATTTGCTACAAACTAAGCATTTAAATGCTCTTAATCCTGTGTGTACTGGCATATGATTACGTAATGTCGCACGTGATTTAAACCTCTTTGTGCATATGCGACAATACAACTCAATTTCATTAGATATTCTAGAAATAAAATTAATTAATAATTATTATGATAAACTTTAATACATTAATTTACAATTAATGTATGTAATGATTTTAAATTAAATACGTATTTGTGTTAATTTTATCTGGGATTTTTGTATTTTGACATCGTTCAGAAGGCTTTAGTATGTTCATTATGGAAAAATCTGTAAAAGTCTTTTTTTCGATCACTGAAATCTTTTTGATTGAACGGTCTAAAGAAAGGCTGGATTCCGTTCCGATGGGTGAAATTGATTTAAATGCTAATTTATTATAGAACTAATATATAAATTTACGTGAACCTGAATCTCTGGAGCTGTCATGATTTTTTATCTTTTGAGGTTGATCAAAGTGGTCCTCTTCAAGGTGGGATAGGTATGTGGGTTTATATTGCATATTTTATTAAAGTAAAATGTTGCTCAAAATTAAACTACTTAATATTAAATTTTCAATTTGTGATATTAGATATGCTCAATAATCTCATTAGTTTGCCAATTAATGTTATAGGCGTGTCTTTTATGTTATAACATTATTTGTATTGTTATTTGTTAAGGAAATTGTTATACGCTAGACGTCATTTAATTTTTTATCACATTTTAATTAATGGTTTGTTTGTTTTGTGTGTCTGTTTAACGTTTAGCTTTGATGTAAAAAATTAGCTTAATACATTGTAAGTTCGATTATAAGGATTTCAATAATATTAATACCGCAATAACACTTTATTCTACACATAATGCAAACATTTTATTTCAATTTTCTAAAATTTTAAGTAAAAAATTGCGTCTCAAATTTTGACTCTAGCCTTTGATGAAAAGAATTTGTCTAAAATTATCTAAATGTGACACTAATTGTTGCTAAAATCTAATAAAATCACCATTTTATCTAAATGATTTTAGTTTAATCGATTCAAAAACAAAGGATAATATTATTAAAACAGCTAAATTCAAATTTGACTTTGAATATTATTTTGAATCTAGTAGAATTCGTGGCGTCACATACTAATTGGTTACATTTCAGAATTGTTTAACATGCCAAATATGATATTATTCTAAATTCAACATTTTTATTTTATATACACTTAGAATATTAAAAAAAACGCAACGGAAATTTTTTCTATCATAATTAAATAATACTAGGACTGTGTTTCCTAACCGTGGACGTAGACCCCACTAGTGGGGACTAAGGAAAATTTTAGTTGGTCAATGGAAATTTAGGGACCTAGTAAATTTCACAAATTTTTTGGAATTATGATAACTTTAGATTAATGTAATGTTAATTTTGTACAATACTACTTAGACCCAACTTTTAAATGGTTATAAATTTTTGAGGTTGGGATTTATGATAATGCTCATGATTTTAACAAGATATCCTGAATTTGTGTATTATAAAATAATGTAATGTTTTCTATTTTTCAACAAACACGTAATTTGAGGTGTGGTCATAAAGGTTAAAATTTTTAAGATTGAGATTTACGACAATGGTATTAATGTTAAAACATGTTGCAGAATTTCTGTTCTTTATAATTATAGCACTCATATTATTATTTATTAAAAAAACACATAATTTGTGTTTTTGATCCTAAAGAACTAAATTTCTGAAAATTAAATTTGTGATAACATGACCCTCGCAAAACTGTATTAAAAATCGGATTTTTTTAATTATAGGAATTAATTTTTTAATTAACGTTAATTTTAATTTTAATTAGTAAACGTTAGCAAACACTGATATTAAATTTTTTTATAAGTAAATAATTAGCTCGATTTTCGATTATAAAAACGTTCGATTTGTAATTTATTAGAAAATTATAGTTTTTAGTAAAAAATTGTGACTACATTAATAATTTATCAATTTATAATCATTAAAATTTCAAAATAAATAAATGAGAGCAATAATTTGAATTAATTGTATCATTATAAATCGAAACTTTAAAACTTATAGCAGTGTTAAGGTGCACCGCAAAATATTTGAGTTTATTTTATATAAAATTTTACAATATAATTGCAAACTTTTACATTGACTATTCTCTAATGAACAGTTTTAATGACTATTGAATTGATAGAATAGATTCACGATCTTGTTAGTCATGTTTGCATTAATTGAAGTCATGTTTGCAATCAATATGGTCAATACAGAGATTCCATAGTATACAAAAATGATTAATATTTTGTTTAAATTTTTTTTAATATAAATGAAAATTATTTAATATTAATAAGTGCAATGTACTAATATAATATATATAAGTTATTACACTTATATACGTGTACTCGTAAAAATTTTACTTAAAAATATGTACTATATGATCCTTCCATGACCTGTCATAATATTCATTATATTTACATACATATTATACCTACATACTAAATATACACGAAAAGTTGATAATATATTACAATTAGTGTTGGCAATTTATTGAAATATTTTTATCGATAATTTATCCATAAAAAATAATAAACTAATTTAATTGAAAAATTAATTACAACTGTTATATTATTTATTTTTGTTTATAAAGTAGAATTTTAAAAACACCAAAGCATTAACAACATCGTGTTTACATTCATATATCGTTTATTTTGCATGTATATTGGTCCATAGTGATAGAAAACCTCATTCCCTTGTCACATTTATCTTGCAACATTATTTTAAGTTCTTCCTTTTTTTATTGTAAAACGATATAATCATTCTTTTTACAGAGTTATGGCAAGTGGGAGGAGTATTGGCATATTCACTGTTCCGTTTTTTAAAACTCATTTGAATAAAATCGCTTTTTTATAATAAAATGCTATTCTATTAAATGAGAAATTATCCATGGCTTCCATTTTGGATACCTCTTCTTCCATCGATTTTTTAATAACAAGAAAATCTATCCTTCGCAATTTTATTTGGTTTGTATCTTCGTTCAAATTAATATTTAGAACATTTTTAATTAATCAGGTAATCATAAACATAATCCACTGGTAGATCCTGAACATTTTATAATTTTATAGCATTTTGTGCATTTAGCTTCATTACTATTTACTAATGTAAAATAATTCCATACTTTAGATCTTTTATTTGTCATTTTGGCGATAATAAAATAAAGTTAAAAATAAAATAAAAAAATAATAGATATTCAAAATATTCAAAAATTTATCGATAAATTATCGATAATTTTTTATCGATTGCCAACACTAATTACAATACTATAAAATATCATACACAAATCAAATAATCTTTTTATTTTTATTTCATGTGTACATTGTACAATCAAATATTTATATTTTTATGAACGGGAATTCTAAATTGTAACATATGTTTGCATTCTTTGTGCATTTCCAATTAATTGATCCATGGTTAAATTAGTATATGTAATTCTGAAAAAAGAGAATAATTTTTTTATATTAAAATCTAAGAATAATATTTTTCCAGATAAAACAAGTTATAAAATTTATTATATATTATAAATAAATAAAGTGCTATCATTGAAACTCGTATCATGATATAATTAAATTATATACAAATGCATTTGAACTTTTTTTTTAAAAAGCAAATTGAAATTTTTCCCATTTCCATGTAACTTAGTCCTGGTTTGTTTAATTTATCAAAGAGTTTACTGAAGTTCACAGAGTAAACAACTGATAATATTTAACGAAAAATAAGGTTGTATTGCAAATTTATAAAATTTGAAGTAGAAACCAATATACCAAAAGTTGACATTATAATATTAAAACAATTTTTGAAAATTGTATGCAATGATTACCATAAAGTTGCTAATTCTTGGCAACTCTGGGGTAGGAAAAACCTCGTTGTTACTGCACGCTACCGAAAAAGACGCTGATACTGAAACTGTTGTTCCAACAATTGGTAATTTTTAAAATTAATTTGCATAGTCATTATTGTTTTAGGTGTCGATTTTAAATGTAAAGAGTACCTTATTGATGGAGAAAAAATTACCCTTCAATTATGGTTGAGTTGTATTAACTTTAATTTCATTTTTAGGGATACTGCTGGTCAAGAACGTTTTCGTGCCATCACTCAAGCGTATTATAGGGGATCTCAAGTTTTTATTGTTTCTATAAATATTTATATTTTGTAGGGGATTATGGTAGTTTATGATATTACTGATGAAAAATCCTTTCACGATTCAAAATCATGGATATTTACAATTAAAGAAAAAGTAATTAACATATGGAATTTATTCAACATATGAAGTGGTAGCCATTTTGTTACTAGGTTCGTTCAACAATTGATGATAAATCAATTAGAAATCAATTACAAATTTTTACGAAATATTTTTATCTATTTATCGAAATATGGGTAAATGTTGATTTAAACCTTTTTAATTGCAATTAACTGTTCATTTATTCAATGGTCAACTAACGCCGCTATATCATGAATTATTAAACGTTTATAACGAGGGATTGACTCGATTAATTAATTTCGATATGAAATGTTTATATTCATCATATCGCAGTGTTAGTTATAATGTTCTATTTGACGAAAAATGTTGCAAATCATATCTTTTACATTTTTTCCAAAAAAATTAAGCTTGAAAACGTAATATTTTATGAGATAATCAACATTTACTGGTTCAATTACTAGATCTCGACTTGATTATTCCTTAAAAATTATCAAATTCCTTTAATTATTAAAATGAGTTAATTAAAATGGACAATGAGTAAAGAATTTTATAATTAATACATAAATTAATAAAAATCCAGTCTGATACAACCTTAACCGTGTTGATTTGTGTAATAATTGGCACAATGATATCTTCAAAAGAAGAATTACTTTCATAATAATCAATAAGCATGCTTAATTTAACGATAATATTAGTTTACGCGGTAACAGTTATTGTAACTGCTAGTTTAAGAAATTCTACTGTCAATTTAATAAAGTTACTGCTAGTTTAAATTTATCCCAAAATTAATTTTGATGATAAAGATGTTAAATGTTAACAGTTTCTATAGAATAATGTTCTATTTGCAATTTTTTTAAATCAAATACAAATGTAGTTAGACTGATTGTTCCATTAATGACATTTAAGTTCTGAAAAACACTTGTTTTTATTTTTATTGTACCAAACTTTTCAATATACTTAAACAAATATTAACAAACTAAATTGTATAATTAAATTTCAATCAAAAAATTATATTTTAGGCAATATAGTACTTTTAAACTTTTAAATTCGATTTATACAAAACTATGTTTATGCAAATAGAACATTATAACTCTAACACTGCGATATACTTTATCAGATAGACTCTATCACACGATTTCTCAAAGATCGTTATAAATAATTTCAAATTTGGGCCATAGAAAAATTTAAAATTTCTGAATACTATTCACATATACCAGAAGTTCCCACAATTTTTCCACGGCGGGCTGCTAATAAATTACAAAATTTATCACGGACCACTATATCGATAATTATGCAACATTAAACAAATTTTGATGAAATCATTATAAACTGACTTGTAATTAGTAAAAAATTTTCCGCGGACCGGCATGTGGGAAACGCTGACATATACTGTTAACCTGTTGACAAACAAATTGTTCTACTTGATTTATTCAATATTACTTACGAATTCATTTTTCAAACCATTTATAATTAACTTAATTATTGGTGAAACGCAAGACTCTTGTATCTAATTTTGTTTATATTATAATTATAAACACTTGCCAATAATTACATGGATTTTTCTATTATAAACTTAGTAATTAATTAATTTTTAACAGAATGACAAAAAAATAAATTCAAAGCAATACAAAAAGAGTTATAACTCTAAACCAGTGGTTCACGATTGGTTCCTTGGATCCCAGGTCCTTTTGTATATGGCTGTGGGAATTCAAATAAAATATAGAAAAATTTTTATCAATTTGTTTCTTTTTAAGGGAGAATTTTTAATTAAACTTATCAATAGCAGAGTAATCTTTTTTAAATTCTTGTACAGGCTAATTCTTATTTAACAAAATTCCTCATTACCTTACATATATTAATATATAACTTTCATTATAATAATATAATAATTGATTTAGTGCGAAGTAGATGTAAACATTATACTCGTTGGAAACAAAATAGATTTAGTGGAAAATAGAAGAGTAACACGAGAAGAAGGACAAAGCGTAATTAGTAAAAAATGGTTTTAAGTTTTTAGATTTAAATTTAGCTTGCTGATGAGAATAACATTACATTTATAGAACTCTCAGCATTCGAAGAGGACAAGTTATATCAATCTTTCCGATCCATTGTGTAATTAAAATTATATAGTCGATTCTGTTCTATATGAACAATGTTCATTGAACATATATGAATGGCGATAATACAATTAAAAGTTTCGAAATGTCCCACTCAATGTTTGTTCAAATAAAATTGTCGTGTTTATATCAAACAGAATCGACTGTATAATTTTACATACATTTTTTAATCGTTAAATATAGAGAAATGCTGTACGATAAGGTATTTTGACATTAAATAAAAATTATTGAATATTCATTGGTTTTTAGCATAAAGAAAAAATAAAACCCAAAGAAAACGTATTAAACGTAGTAAATAATAAAAAACGAAAAGGAAAATGTGACATAGCATAATATATAAATACAAAAGTTAATAAATATATTTTATAATTTATGATCTATGTGGTTTGCTATCCATTGAATGCAACTGTTTATTCCGTTTCTAAATAATGATTCAAAATCCAAATATAAACAATAATAAAAATATAACATAATAATATATTAATTATAATGAACATATAAAAATTGATAAAACTTGTACTTGGTAATGGATGAAGTTTTAATAATTTTAAAAGGTCTGTCTTCTCGTTTATAGGTAATTGTGGTTTCAGGTTTGATCTAAATAACGTACTCAAGTTGAATGACCAAAAAAAATATAAAAATTAACCAATACTATAATGTCACATTTTGTGATAATCAACAATAAAGGTACAGACTGAAGATCTTTTTCCAGTAATAAATTATCTGCCAATATATAAATAACAACAAAATCATAAATTACCTAATTCTTCTAGGGATGATCTGGTTTCAAAGGAATTAAAATCACTAGCAATACAATAAATTAAAACACAACAATTCAAATATTGCTTCCAAAGATCTATTAAATCAGCATCTCCACCCAAATCCCAAAACGTGAAGACGTGTCTTCCGTATTTGATGGTTTCAACTAAACCATTCAATAATAAATAATAATGTAATTTCAACTGTTTAATCCAGATGTCGGAAAAACTTTATAATCATGGGACGTATTGTTTAACAATGCTACCACCGTCTTTAAGAAAGTCTAAGAATAATAAGAGCAATATAAAGTCAATTTTACCGATTTTCCACAATGATATCGTCCGATCACAAGAATATAATATGTTGGACGCGAACAAATGAAGTTTTTTAGACCAGAAAAAATTGAAAACATTTATTCATATGACGCATCCAGGTTACGAAATTTAAGATAGTTTCGTTTCAAATTTGTTGTTTATTTGGACAATTTTTCCCATTTCTTGAACGTAAAATCAATTTATCAATTATGGAAACCTTTTCAACACGCGTGAATTATCTCATGTCTGTTTTTATATATACTACAGCAGTATTTGCAATAATGATTGCTTTTCACAGCTATACAAAACCTACCGACGTAGAAGTATCCATTAAAGTCAAAAATGCTTTAACGTATCCATAATTAATTATTTATTTCAATGTAAAAATAGAAAAGCAGTTGATAGTTACAAATCCGTAACTTACGATTTGGCCACCGTCAAAGCGAATATTCAAGCTAGTAATATATTTCCTAAAAATATATAATATTTCAGATTTCACCAATATTTTTGACTGGAACGTTCGACAAGTTTTTATATTCATGGTCCTCACCTATGAAACTAAAGATAAAGTATGTTTAATTTAAATAATCACAAATGGCTCTCAAAATACATTGTAGCTTCATTGTTAATTTAGCTTTTATCCCGCCGACCACGGTTTCCGTCGTTGTAATTACTTTTACTTCACACATTTCAAATGTATACTAAATTAGGCGTTTACTTATATGATACTTCCATTGTTCCATTTTGGAAACATTGGTTCTTATTATTGTATCGATACAGTTACCCCACTATAGTAATTTATATTTTTTTACAATTACAGTATTATACATTTAAGGGAATTTTGTGACAAAGTCAACTTTTTATTTATAAAAAAAATTTAAATTTCAAATTCAAAATTGCACAAAAAATCTGTCAATATCCACGATATTCTGGAACATGAACCACTGGATATAAAATATTCATTTTTCTGAGGGATAATGAATAATAATTAATTGATCTTTATTAACTTTTAGAAAATCCTAACGTATATAAAACTATTTGTTTGTCTATTTTCTTTGTTATTTATAATATATATTGTTTGTTATCGTTTATTTCAATAACTAATTTAGTTTGAGTAATAAAGTTTTAAAAATTCCACATTTCCATTTCATTTTTTTCCGGTGGTGACATTAAGATAAATTTTAATATCAGAAACTTACATAGTACAGTTAAAAACCTACTAATCCTTTTTTTAACAAACAAACAAGTCCTATGGTTTAATAAAATATACACACTGATACAGATTTTAAAATTATTTAAAACATTGTCATAAATTTATGTATTCAGGGCCAAAACCACAAATTACACTTTTTTAAAAAATGAAAATACTCCCAGAATTGAAAAATATTTACAGTTCATACATAGTTATCCAGATATTTCACTTAAATTTTTTTGGGCATATTTTCAGGGGGTGGTTTTTAGGGAAACTTTTGTTAGCATATTTTCAAGGGTGTGGTTTTTTGTGAATTTTTTGATCATATTTTCAAGGGGGTTTTTTGACCATATTTTCAAGACTGGTTTTTAGGCAATTTTTTTAGCATATTTTCAAGGGTGTTAATGTTAAGTATGTTTATGAAATACGATTGTTGGCAATGTTTTTATTTAATTTGTATAGAAAGTTGAATCTACAATTTGGGATTTCATAATGTTGCGAGAAAACAATCAATTTATTGATTTAAAAAACGAAAAATCGAAATACACCGTTGTTGAACGTCACAATTTGATCAATAAGTAATATTATTCTTTTCAAGTTTAAAATATTTTAGTAACAAGGCTAAATCGAAACTAAGTTTACGATGGAACATTATACCAAACACTGGACTGTTTTTATGGAACAGAGCACCCGATAGCGGCGAATTTACGTTTATTCCGAGATATTAATTAAATTTTAGAGTGACTTGTCATATTATAATTTTTTCACTTTCTGATTCTCTTATTTCTTTGTGTGGAAAGACTATACATTTGTTGAGGCACATTTCTTCTCCAATTCTCACGTCTTCACCGAGTATGCACTGGTTTTCCAGTCTTGCCTAAATGTTACATGATATCTGTTATTTTAATTATTTTACCCATTTTCCAATTTTACACTTCCACCCTATAATGCAAGTGTTTATTATTGAATAATCCATCACATGACAATCAGCCAATAACGTTGTATTTTTAATACAAACACCGTTTCCGATGATTACTCCACACCCGATAACCACGTTTGGACCAATTTTAACATCAACCCCAATTTTTACATTGTGGTGCTAAAATATTTTAGAAAATTAATCAGGTAAATGGCACTGTACCAATTTCGGTGTGTTTATAAGCAAGTTTGCAATACCAGATATTACATTTGGTATTGCAATTTACAACTCACGAAAGTGGTTGAACATGATTAAATAAATACCATTTTAACATTTCCAATGAAACCTTTTCTATCTTGAATTAAACTGTCATCATTGATGGTTTCCAAATAATTTAAGTAAAGAGAGGTTCCTTTAATAAAATCCTTTGGTTGACCTATATCCATCCAATGTCCTAATTTAAATTTAATGTTAAAAACATGATGGACAACCTTTCATGTTAAAAGCATACAAGGCATTCTGTGAAGCTAGTTTCGGAAAAATTTCTCTTTCTATAGATGTTGGTTTTAGCTATATTATAAATTTACAATCATTTGTGGATTTTTTTATGAATAGCAGATTTTAGTGTAAATCTGACGCGATATATGGGAAAATATGTACATTCTAATTCTAAACACGTACCTCAATCATATCTAGAATAGCATTTCTAAAAAGATATAAACCGGCGTTAATTTTATTGGACACAAAGATGGCTGGTTTTTCAACAAATTTATTAATTTTCATTGTCGATTCATCGTATACTAGAACCCCATATTTTGAAGGTTCGTCAACTTTTGTGATCTATTTTAAAGTTCATTTAGAATTCATAATATTAATATAATAATACAACGGTCTGCCGGAATGTGAAAAAGACCAAAAAAATTATTAGAATAATTTATATTTGTAGAGATTACTATCCTTATAATAAATAATTAATTGTAAATGTTAAAAAAATGACACGTATTCCAGATTTTTTATTCTTTACAAAAAATCATTCAGTTCACCCAAAATTTTGACGGCCCCTACTTTAAGGTCTATTTATATTGATATTTTGATAAAAACTGCAATTGTTCCAATCCCATCATGTTTGAGGTGATGGTCCATAAATTCTTGCAAGGGAAATTCACAGGTAATGTCACTATTGAAAACAAAAAAATGTTCATCATTTTCCAAATATTTGGCAGCATTTGCAATTGATCCAGCTGAAAACAAAGTTTTATTACATTTACTATAATAAAACATGAATTTAAATAGTAACCTACCAGTTCCAAGAGGTTCATCCTCCATGTTTATAGTTATGCGTATATTTAGCTAAAAATGTATATTGAAAATGAAATTTTACTCTTTGAGATATTTCAAAAACAGATTCATTCAATTTTTCTGGCATGTAGTTTACCCCCATTATAATGTGCTTTACTCCTACCTACATTTGGAAATAATTTTTAAACTTAACACATAATGTACTTTGATTAGAGCTTCAATTTGGTGTTCAATAATTGGTTTATTACCAAATTCGACGAGGGGCTTTGGTTTTGAAATTGTTAATGGTCTTAATCTAGTTCCATATCCACCCACCAACAAAACAGCCTATAAAATTTTTACATTTAAAATTTAAATTTACTGTAGTCATTATTGAAAATTATTGGAACGAAACTTTATTAGATTTTTACGTACTCTTTAAATGTCATTAAAATGTACTGTACTGTGAATTATGGATTATATCGTCGCTAACATCACTGAGAATAAGCGAACTTTTTGTTTGGAATTAATCAAGGTACAATATTTTTGCCATCCTACGGTACACTTAAAATCAAATGTTATTTTTTAAGATTAATTATAATTATCTATCATATCTCATAACTCTGATGAATTAAGAGATATATAGATTCAATATAACTAGAGTTGCTGCGTTTTCATTTCTTCAATTTTAGTAAAAAGGAACGATAATTATACAATTAATGATAATTTATAAATTTAATTTTTTACGGCATACGAAATTTGAAAATAACAAAGTATGATTAATATTATTCAATAATATATAACGTCAATAACAATTAATGTTATGATTCAATATTGTGCATTGTAATCGTCCATGTCCTTATCCAATTGTTCAAGAGTAGGGGTTTTCTTGTAGGACTTTCTCATGGAACCTTTTGAACTTTTTTGTTTCTTAACGCCATTATTGTTTTTCCTGCAAAAATACTATATTGTATTAAATGAAAATTTACGTTGTTAGAACAGTGACATCCATAACTGTTATGTTCATCTTTCGTTTCTTAAAGAAAATGTAAAATTATTTAAAAATATTAATTACCATCTAATGCGATATTGTTGTATTTCTTTTTGGCATTCATTGCATCGGTCATTTTGATATAATGTACCCATCCAGTGCACAAGGACCGTTTGATACTGTCATAATTAACACCATAGCTTTGCATTTTCCCAAATCCAACAAACACATTAAATGTAAATTTATTGTATCGCATTTGATAGTTAAATCGTGTCAAAAGTCAAATACAATTGTAGTTGATTCATTAATCTGGTTCCGAATGGTTTACATAAGTTATATTTCTAATGTTTTATACATACCTTAATATTTTTCTTCGTAATTTTGTGATGCAAATTTTTAATGATTATTCTTCCACTTTTACGATTGATATTTCCATTCGCTTTTTTCTAAATAACTAATTGATAATCTTCAACAAACTGACTTACATTGAAAGTATTTGATGATTTTTTAGTCAATGGCTTGTTTGAATTTCTGCTATGCTGACGTTTACCTTATTTGATTAATTTGTTATTTTTTGTGTATGTATTTAAACTAATGTCCATTTTTATAAATTTTGTGCAAAATATAATGTTACTTATTTGCAAAATTGTAGAGAATGAATCTATAAACTAAAAAAATCTCTTATATAATGCATATTTTATTGTGTAGTTTAATTAGATGATTTGTAACATATTGTGTAATTATACAATTAATTAACAGGATAGTAGTTTTACTTAGATTATAATGTATTAGCTATTATAAATGTCATTGTTACTTATACATTATTATTTACAATTTAATTTAGATAATGTTTTAATTGATTGCATTTTGTTTAATGTACTAATCTCTCAATTATAATGTACTTGTTCATCGCTTCTGTTGTACATGTTTAAGACTTAAAATTCGATTAAATTTTAGTAATTTTTTCATCATTATAATATTCATACAACGGACCTATAATTTTTGACTGATCGTGCTGCTGCTGGTTCTCTACGATTCTGCTAAACAATTGACATTAAATTAAAGTCGTTTTCTATATATTCAATGGAATTACATATTAAATAATGGTTTCCTAACTAGGGCTAGAAATTTAAAATATTCATATTGACCACAAAAATTTCAGAAACAAATCTTAGAAAAAATTTTTTATTTTGTTGACCAGGGTCATACAAAATTAAATTAATAAAAGTTAAAACAAAAGAAACAATAAAAAGTATTTTTTTTTGGAATTTCAATGATAATTATTATACATTGGTAATTAGTATGACAAGTAAAATGCTATAAATGCTAATTTTGACGTTAAACAACATATAATTACAGTTATTATAATATTATTATTATTAATTGGCTAAGTAAAATTTTTAAAAAAAATGTGAGAAGAGATTTTACCTTAACTTAACCCCTTTGGTAATCTTTCATTATAATAAAAGATGATAATTTTCAAAACATTGGATAACTGTCACACATCTAACTTTTCGACTCAAAGTATTCCACTTGATAATTCATAAAACTTACTATTTGTTGGTTAACTACAAGTTTTATAGAGACGAGGTTTTATACAAAATAGAGGTAAATAAAATTTATTAAAATAAAAAACGTAACCGTTACAAATTCAATCGAGGATAAATAAACACTAAATGATATTAAATAAAATTTAAAAAAAACACTTTCATCGCCACAGGTTGTGTCTTTAACTGATATAAGCTTAATTGTTCCAAGGTATTTACTTTTCATTTGTTCCAAGTCAATTACACAAGAATTGTCCAACAGCATTGTCCAAACCTGATCACAATATCTGTAAGAATTCAAATTTCCCTATAAATTTCAAGATTAATGATAAACTGAAAATTTACCCTAATTTCATAAACTGTGCTGATTCGACTTTTTAAAGTTTCTACTAAAACTTTTTGGAACTCTAACAGTATTGCTCTCGCAGCCTTTTCAGATATAAGTCCATCCTACATTAATCATTGATTCAAATAAATATACCCTAGTGCAGCCACGGCATACATTTTTTTAGACCGTTAGACTCGCTGAAACATGTTAAAATAAATTATATACAGTGAACTCTCCAGAAATGAACATTATATTGATTTATAGGTGATCCAAATTTTGTTGATAATAATATAATTAACAAGTTTAAACATTTTGCAACAATATGAAAAAATTATAACAAGAAAAATATTCTAGTTAAGATAAGGCAGGTATCAATTTTAAACAAACCATTAACATAACTGTTAATTTAACGGACATAGAATGAATAAATCATCTAAAAAATTTAAAGAAATACTACAGTACAACCCCAATTTTAGGCATTCTCGATTTTATAGTATTTATATCGATGGCATAGCAATATATGTGAAATTAACCCCGCTTTTGGATCAAAAATGTTGGAAATATAAAATATATAAGTATAATTCCTAGTGATGACATTAATTTAGATATTTTACACACATTTTCATATGTATTTAATTCATGCCTATATTTTAATATCTGATAACTTAGTAATTACTATTCTAGATTAGAAAGTAGCTATAATTCTAAAAATTGAATATATGATTACAAAATATTCATAACTTTGATTTCAGATTTTTATTAAATTTTGATTTATAGGGTATTTAGCTGAAAATATCACCCTAAACCGTGTTGGACTGTAATAGAAACAAATATAATATCATAATGTATTGCAATAGTTTAAATATTCAATGAAAAATTAGATAACTTACTAAAACCCCTGATTTTGGGGCACTTTTCAAAAAATGGTGCCCCAATCCGAGGTCGACTGTAACAATATTATTTTTTTGCTCATACTTAGGAAAACAACTTACACCTTTGATGCTATGTAAGTCAAAAAATTTCTTGGGAGAATTTACTGTATTAGTTTTGTGTTTTTGTTTTAGCAAATGCCGACATTTTATACGTTTTATAAATACTGTTAGCATTTCGCGGACAGATTCGGCCATTGCAGATCCAATCATTGTTTTCTCGTATATTGATCTTGTCATTTATTGAGAACGATAGTTTTATAAATATTTTTTAAATTCAATCATTCAATTTTTTTAGATACAGCAACAATGGTTACTGTTGTTTGGCATTTTCGTTATATTTTCACTCAGTTATTTGTTATTTCGTTTATTTTTGAGTCATGTGACTAAAGTTTAGTCACTAAACCAGGGGTCGGCAACCAGTGGCCCACATAATCATTTGAGTAAATATGTAAATTATTTATTTTTCAACTTTTAAACAGCGTTTTAAACATTTTCTACTACAATTGGCTCATTACAATTAACGTTACAATAGACTTTTATAAAAAATTAACTTTATAGCATTTATAAAATTAAATTAATTATTATTAATAAGCATAATATTGATATTATGATTGTAATTTTATATTCTCGTTTATTTTAATAACAATCAATATCAAAACTAACTCTATTTTATTTATATGTAAATCTATATGTACAGTATTGGAAAAATTATTGTAAATTCTCATAAAATATTAATTATTAGTATTTAAAATAATAAAAATCACAAATAAATTCAAATATAATAACAAAAATAACATTAGTATTTTGTAATTCCACCTTTCAAGAATCAAGAATTCGACTGGGCATTTCAATTAAGTTTTTGTATAATAATTAAATTTTGTCCGAATTATTCCAAACCCATATTGTCCGGTCAATTAATTCTTGTTTTGACGAAATATAAACTTGATGTACTTGATCCTTTAATACCTTCCAAACGTTTTCAATGGGATTCATATCTGAAGAATTACTGGGCCAGGGTAATACTTTCCATTGGTTGGAATCAAAAAAAAATTTAACCGACCGTGCAGTGTTACAGGGAGCAAATCTTGTCGGAAAATGTGACTATTTTTATTGAACCAACCTGGACGATCGTTTAAAAAACTTTTGAGAGTGTCAATATATTTTTATTGATTCATTATACCCTCAATAACAAAAATAGGACTGGGCCCGAATACAGAAATTGCTCCCAAACCATTATTTTGGTAGGAAATTTTACCATTCGTGCCATACAATCTGCTCGGAATGCCTCTGTTGATCTTCGACGAACTTTTCTGTATCGATTATCCATTGTAGTAAGCATTGATTCGTCAGAGAAAATTACCTGAAAAATTACAAAATTAGTACATATATCTAATACAATAAAAAAATTATTATATATACTAATAATAAATATATACATTATTTTTATCATTTACTTTACTCCAGCTGTCTGTATTCCAATTTTTATGCTAATTGGCCCAATTTAACCTTGTCAATTGCATCTTTTTTGTTAATAAGGGTTTTTTCGTCTTGCATATGATCTTAAACCGACCTCTAGCAATCTGTTGTTTATCGTTTTTCTTGATAAATAAATTGATTCGCTTTGTAAATTGCAGGATATTGCAGAACTAGTCATAGAACGATTTATCATCATGGAAAGAATTTATCATCATTTCTTTATCACATATACACGCCGGTTCAAGAATTTATATATTCAATATTGGTCGCTAATTTAATCACTCACATTATAAAGATGTTTGATGAAAAAAATATTATATTATATTTATATTTTAGATAGAATGGTCGCCCTAGGCTTTATTTCTTTACAATATGTAACAACATGCGAGAATATTGCAAAGCGTAATTTTTATAATTTTATTATACTAATAACTGCTATCCAAAGTGGTACAATTAGAGCTTGCAATTTATCGAGAAAAAAATTAACTAGTATTATTAGTAATACAATAAAAAATTTTCATTATGGAAAAACTAAAAGTACTAACAGTTCCAAAATTGTTAATATTTTTGAAATAAGGACGGATTACAATCTGATATTAATTGGTTGTTAAAATTTTTTTAAAATCTTATATAATACACCCAAAGTAGGAGAAAAATACGATTTATTTAACATTTTGTATCATCACAACCTTCATATATAGGAATAAGTCCAAGATTAAAATAATTTTTGAGATTATAAAGATGTACAATACACAATGTGTGACACATTTAATGTACATGTGTATTACGAGTATTACGTATTATGAGTATTTAACGAACGTCGAAATTTTATTTTCTATATAAATGCCTAAATATCTGGTATTTAACAAATTTTTAATTAACGAACGCGTAAATTCAATATTATTTTATTTTTTTAAATATTATATCGTCTCTTTTACTAAGTCATGGAATCTTTTTATATAAATAAAATTATAATAAATTATCAATGTAAGATATTATTATAATAAAAAGTTTAATTATTTGTTCATATTAAATATAATTTTGATAAATTCAAGACATGTATGCAGCAGCACATTTCTAATACAGTTACATTTCTAATATTTTCGTTAAATGAGATTTTGACTGTATATAAATATTTTAAGGGGTCATGATAAATTATTTTTAAATTTTGTGGTCACCACATTTATTATTTTGGAAAACAGTAAGCCATAATAAATATTACCATTTTTAGTAACATGCATGATACTGTACAAACAGGTGATTGTGAATCTGCTTCCAGTTCTGATTTGTAATACAATTTGTATATAAACGGATACATTTAGTTTATAAATAGAAAATCGAGAATATCAGAACACACCTCATTATCATTTTCCAGTTCCACTTATTTAATAGTAAAAACTGTGTATAATAGGGTGGTTCAAACACGATGTAGTGATATAAAAGTGAAATCATCCATAAAAAAGTTTAATTTTTTCTACTTATGCAGAATCAGGGTAAATTTCAATTTTTTGAGCATGTTTCATTAAATTTTTATTAATAAAAAAAATATTAATTGAACCAAAAACATCAGAGCATTTATTGCAGTAATAAAATCCTAGTATAAATAACAAATTGAAATATCTGTGTATTCAGCTTTTACATTTGATAAAATATTAATAATCTTTGTGCCCATTGCGCAGTTTGTGTTGCCTTAATATATTAACAACTAGGTTGACTGTTATGTACTACGTACAAACAGCACCTAGCTCTGCCGAGGGCAAAAATTTTAAAAATAATTGTTATCCTATTTTTTTTAATTTATTAGACATAATGTGTGTATAATATTAAAAATAATGTAAAAACACTCCAATCCAAAATCCAAATATATTAAAAATTATTTTTCACCGGGAATGCGTTGATTTCTCGGTAGAAATTTTGCTTTTATATTGACAGGAATAAGCTCTATCAGAATAATCTCTTTTTTTTAAATTTCGGACCATTGATTATTTCACATTTTTTTATTTTAATAAAATATTTCGGACAAAAAATATATGAATACTAAAATGCTTTTTTGACCGTGGAGGCGTCACTTATTCAGATTGAAATTTTTTGTGTGTTAACAGGATACAACTGTACCATCGGTAATTTTTTGAAATTCTAGGGCTGTTTTCATAAAAAAAGGGTAATTTGCGGTTTTGGCCCTGAAGATATTTTTTAAAATTTATGATAATGTTTATGATTCTAAAATCCGTAGCAGCGTATATATTTTTTTAAATTATTCAACTCGTGTGATTTTGAAAAAAATGAAAATTGGAGTTTTTGACCCGTAAGATGTGAGTTTGGGAGGTTGAAATGTATCTTATTATCACCCGGAAAAAACTGTAATTGATATATGGACTTTATAAAATTCTAAGACTGGTAGTTATTTCAATAAATGGTAACACACACACAAACCAATATTGCTTAGCATATTATATAAGTAAGGATATGCAACATTCCTGACGAAATGGACCATCTACTATAGTAATAGCGATTGAGATTATCAAATTTGTGATAAAAATAATTTTTAAAACAGTTTTAATTTTTTTATGCGGTTCACTGCACAAAGTCGGTTTCCAGTAGTTTGAAGCACCATAATGCTAATGCAGTGCTTTCCGATAGGTGTTGCGATTTTTTTTTGAAATTTATCGGAAAACACTGCACTAATGCTACATCAGTAATGTATAACATTTAAATTCACTTTTAATTTATTAACAGATTTATTTGGAGAGTATTTACAAAAGAAA
Source organism: Intoshia linei (assembly GCA_001642005.1). NCBI lineage: Eukaryota > Metazoa > Orthonectida > Rhopaluridae > Intoshia > Intoshia linei. Next base: position 3,611 of record LWCA01000331.1, on the reverse strand, counting down.
CGTAAAATATCAAGGATTTGTTCGAGGTGCACAAACAATATTATTAGCATTTGCTTCAATAGTTGCTCAGTCTCGAATAAACGACCACAAACATAACATTCAAGATGTTACTGTAATTTTAATTTAGTTTTAACAATATAAAATGTTAAAATAAAATTTACGTAAACTCTGTCATATTTAGAACGGAATTGTTTTGGGAATAGCGAGTGGATCTTTTTGGGTAGTTTATTATACTCAACTATTTATTTTAAATTGTATGAATTAATATTATAAATAGTCATATTTTAGAAACTATTCTAATGCAAGTGAATACAATTACAAAATGTCATTAATAAAATTTATTATTATTGTAATACTAATGTTATTTAGGTACTATACGTTAATAGATTGTACAATTTTCATAACATAGTTTTAACAATGAATTTGCACTAAAATTTAAATTAAAACAAATTACAATTGTAATTGTAACAATTATGACAGCGTACCGTTAAAATTGCTCCCAAAACACCAAAAATTACTCCCAATATAACATCGTCAAAATGGTGTTTATTGTCATTTATTCTACTTTGAGTTACAACAATCGCAAAAATAAATAATAGAATTTGAATAAATTTTATAAAAATGTAGGAAGATTTCCGCACATTTGTGAATCTTTTCTGATAATAAATCTAATTTTAATATTATAATTTATAATTATAAAAATATGTATAATATGACTTTAACCTGTGTCCAAAAACAGCTTTTTAAGAGTATACAGAAAGTAGCCTACTGGGGAAGATGAGTAATTATGTGTATGTTACTAATATGCTTTTGAAAATCAAGAAAGACCACCCACTTTTACTGTAAATGTCCCCAAAGAATGAAAATATTTTGAAAATTGAAATTAAATTTGTTATGATTATATTTCATATTTTCATTTCTAAAGACTATACATTAGGGCAGGGGTAGGCGACGATTGAACAATCGGTGGCCAAATTTGTCTAGCGAAAATTCCTAGAGGCCACAACAAAAAATAAAAATAATTTTTGTATGTATTTGCATAAATTCTTTTTCTTTCATATTTTATCTGATAATTTTTATTTCTTTAAAAGTGAAAAAATTAATGAATCTAATATATGACAAGAATATTGAGAAAACAAGTCAGATTTCAAATCAAGATGTATTTATTATAAGATAAACTACTTCTCAAGGCAATATATCGTTTTTTGAACTGTCAATTAAAATTTTCACTTTTTTGCAAAATTTTTCTGAGAGGCCGCAGATGCCCATCCCTGCATTAGGGTGTCCACTTTTTTTTATTAGAAAAACCCATTTTACATGTGGATGCCTTTTTTGATTAATTCTATCGACAAAAAACTAAATTTACTGAAAAACATTTAACTACGTGTAAATGGGGTTTCACCACTAAACTACACCGTATAAAATTTGTATCAGACAATCAGCCAAGCCAGTTGTATGATAAGAATAACACCAAAATAATATAGTATCAATTACAATTATATAAATTGCTGCTGAAAACACAAAAGAAGCATGTCCGGATATTCTCGATAATCTGATTATTAATCAATGCATTATAATTATATATATTACCTAAACTCATTTATAACATTACAAACAGTTGTATTTAGAACACCATGAAAATTCCTAAATTAATGTTATTTATTAGCCATTATAAAACTTTAGTCAGGGTATTGATAACAACGTTTCCAAATACTTATTCCCATTTTTCAATTGAAAATGTGTGATTTTTAAAAATTTGTCATTCAATATCCCTCATATGAGCATTGATTTGATGAACTAAGAAATTTAATAATTAAATAATTTTACATTTCTTTGCACATGTTAAATCCGATTTTACATTTTGTTAGAAAAAATGGCCTTGGACGGCCACTATATCTAAATTATAAACTTGTAAATGTAAGTATTTGCACTGTATAGTTCACACAGGGACACATGAAACCCATGTTAAGAAGTCATGTCTTAGTGGTACCAACTATTTTAAGAATAGTCCATATTCTACTCTGATTTAATTTTTAACCAAAAATCATTCAAATCGAGGTATTATACTCTAAATTTGTAAGCATATTATGACCTACACTTTGATGATATTGGTAGCAAGGTAGGTGACTAATGTAGAATATCCATATCCAATGAAAACGTTGCATATTGTGTTTAAACGAGTTGGTATACGTTTCTTGAAAATTGTATAACTGTTATTATCGTAGAATGATGCAATATTCGTTAATTCTATGACAAGAACCTACATTTATGTAAATAAATTAAATTCACTAATATCATTACAGATATTAAAATAATGGCACAATATGTGCCTATGCATATTCCAATGTGTATAGTAGATTCTTTTTGTAATCTAAAATTAAAATTATCTACTACTGATCCTAATAATATTTTGGGTGAAATGTAGTATTATCAGAAATAAAATGTATATATCTGATACGAATTTGAATTAAAAGATAAATTAACCTATAATAATCTCCTGAGCATTCAATGATACTGTTAAATGCTGGGTAAAATCGGAATATTAAAGAAAAAGTCGCGACTAAAAAATAATTTAAAAATATTTTTTAATAATACAAGTAAAAATACATACTTGTTATAAGAATTATAAAGTTCCAGAAAAGTTGATAAAATACATTCTTTTTTTCAGAATGTGGTTCCTTATCATTATCAATATCAATTCTTTTAGTTTTTTTCATATCTTCCATTTCCATCTTACAATATTTATTATAATAACCTAAAAGGACTTATAGTATAATATTTCATATTAAAGTTATATGTATTTATTTGTACCTGAATTTATATTGTGTTTGATGTTATATTCCTTAATTTATAATTTTCAACTTATTTATGTTTAAAACAAACAAATCACTAAAAGTTTTGTAGTCCTTTTAACCCTTAGACCAGCGGTTCCCAACCTGTGGGTCGCGACCCCAAGTGGGGTCGCCAAGGCCTTTTACAAAGTTGTTTTATGACACCGAATTTTTGACGTTTTTTTAAAAACTCAGCAACAACTTTATATTTACAAAATGATTTTTGACATGGTTTGGTTGATATGGAAACGAAATTTTTGTAATACATAATAATCAAAACGTCAGCTTAAACTGATAGCAGCAACATAAAATTTATTTTGTACAATTTTAAATTGCCCATAATGAATCGAGAGAAAAATATTAAGAAAAGAAAGTACATTGAAGAATTTTTAAAATATGGGTTTACTTTTATAGTTGAGGCAGGAATTGAAAAGCCAATTTGCTGCGAAATTATGTCAGCTGAATCCATGAAGCCCAACAAAATGAAACGTCATTTTAACACTAAACATCATAATTTAGCGGGCAAGGATGTCCAATATTTTATAAATAAAGCTGATTGTGTTAAAAAAAGCAGGCTTGATTTTGGCGGTCATTATCAACAGCAAAATATGGCAGCCATTGAAGCTTCATATTTGGTGGCTCTCAGAATTGCCAAAGCCAAGAAACCTCACACCATTGTCGAGGAGTTGCTGCTGCCAGCAACCAAAGACATTGTTCGAGTTATGGTTGGAGCTAAACATGTCAAAAAACTGAATACAATATCCTTGTCCAATAACACTA
>LWCA01000460.1:0-26870 GCA_001642005.1 Intoshia linei | reverse complement strand
TTAAACCGTAAAAATGACCGACGATATTATTTCCGTTTCTATTTGACATGATTCTAACAAAATGAGGACTGAAACCATGTGGTAGTAAGTAACCTTGTAAAATAGTTTGAACTGATGTTTATTCGTTCCAAATTTTTTTAAGAATTTTGTAAAACTTTGATTAAAGCCTGCGGATCAAGCAAATCATTTTAGTTAATTTTAAAAACAACACAGTGAATATATTGCTTAAGAGCAACGAATTTTCACTACGCACAATTAAAATTCAGATGTGTGTGGCACCCTAATGTACAGTGCGTTAATAAATAATATGAATATTAAATAATGATTATTCGAACGCACTGTCATTTTTCATGGTTGTTGGATATGATTTTACTTTTATAGCAATATTGTTTTGGTATACCGTAATGTATATAAGTAAATTTAAAATATTACAATTAGAAAAACAGAATCAGCCAAAATAAATTTTAAAAATACTGAAGAAAACGCATTATTTAAAATTTCAATCAACATTGGGGATACAGCTTACAATGATATACAAGTTTATGCGGATAGTGGATTCATTGAAGTAAGAACGAAATCATCCAATGGTAATTTTAAAACAAACCCCTTAGCTCATAAATATAGTTAAAACACACATCTTCCAAAAATTAAATTAAGACCATATAAAGGAAATAGTGATAGTATTTGGCTAACGTTTCAAATGAAATTGGCGGTCTGTGATAAAAAATTAGACCTCCTTGGATTAAACAATACACCAGTGTATTTGAAACTTAACAAAACAAGATTAAAATTTCATATTAATATTAGGTCTATCAACCAATCCATTTTAAAGATATTTATAGTTGACAATGGGATCCCGGTTAGTGATCTAGATTTGTTTAATTAGTCTTGTTAAAAATAGTAAAAAACGATCATAAAATGAATTTAATATATGCTACCTATGCACTGGTCTGTGATCATTATAAAATGGAGTTTTTAGTTGCACAAATATTAGATTAGTATAAAATATAATTTAGATTTAATTAAAAAGTACAAAATATCCACGATTGTAGACCCAAATTCATTAGTTTGTCGATTGTACGACGGTGGTATATTAATAATAGAAAGAATAATTAAACAGGATAAAATAAAGCCAGAAATAAGCCGACAATGTTTCAATTTGGGAGAGACAGAAAAAATGCCAAATAAAGAAAAACAGTTTATAATTCGTCCGTCATATACAAAAATACGCAAAAGTCGAAATGTAATACCAAACAAGGAAAATGTGTATTTTCGAAATAAAATAACATTAAACACAGGAGAAAATACAAATATAAAAACTTTAATGCAAACCAACATTGATAAATTGTCTAAAAACAAAAGCCATGTTGAACATGTATATGTTGATACAAACATAATGAATAGTATAGAAAATCACAACGAATACATTGAAAATATTGAAATTGACGAAATTTTCGAACCTAATGATGTAAACGTTGAAATACACCATGGAAAACAATTAATATTGGATATTAAAAAAGAAAAACTTTTTATGGATGGATCTAAATCAGTGTACAAATATTCAAAATACATTACACTTCCTTTCAGTGTTGATCAAAAAACCGTTACAGTAAAATTTACACCAGGTTTCATTAAAATACGAGGTATTCATAAAAAAAGAATTGATGAAATGCACGATGATAACATCATGTTGAACTATGACTAATAAAATTTATTAATCAAAAATAGTTCATTTAATAAACTTTTAATTACTTAACATCTTCTCGTTTTTTGGTGCCTGTTATAATATCGTCGATTCTCAAAATCAAAATGGCAGTCTAAATATCAATTAAAATATAATTATAGAGCACGTGTCAACAATTTTTTCAAAGTATTTTAAATGTAGCTTATTGACAATGTCGACAGACAAACTGAAAAAAATGGTAAAAAACTATCATTAAGAAAAGGGTTTCAAAGATTTTTTTAAAATGATAAATAAATTATCATTCATTTCATTTTGAATATTACAGTACATCTCTAACGAGAAAAATGGATTAACAAGTTTAGTTTAAAATTGTATAATTACATCTACAGCGCTTTTAATAGTTTGTTGTTTAACCAAAAACGTATCATAAACATTCAATTGCTCCATATTGGTAATGTTTCCAGTTAATCCGTTTATTCCCATATTCGATTTAGAATTTGACACGTGTTCCGACTTTTAAAATAAGTAAAAAAACATGATTATTATACTCTCAATTCAGTCATTCTTGATATAATATTACCACCACAATTTAAAATAAGTGTGCTAGGTATTATTTCTAGGGCACTAGCTACAGCATTGAATCCTTTCTTCAACATACCCACGTGTTCTTTTGCTTTTTCTCTTAAAAGCTATTTAAAATTAAATTTTATAAACAATTAAAATACCGCAGATATTTTCATTTCACAACAACCGCCACCATACAATATTTTGTCGTTCATCATGATGTTTCTTCCAACGCACATGGCATCATGCAAATTTCTCTCGTATTCGTTAATAAGGTCTTTACTAACACCTCTAAGTAATAGGGTACACGCATTTGGATCTTTGCAATCGACAATGAAACTGAAGTAGCTATTTGACAAAATTAAAAATTTTTTAATGAAAAATAATTTGATTAAATTACTCGTCTCCAATCTTTCGAACCTCAAATAATCCGCATTTTTTTCCAATATGACTTTCCTTAATATCAGCAAATTGATTCAAAATTGTAGCGCCAGTGGCTCTAAAATAAAATATTGAATTTTAATTTTTAAACGCATCACATAAAAATTAAATTTGAAACAATATACACTATATTATACACCCGTTAAAAAAATAAATACAAATAGAGCGTTAATTAAAATTTTTAACGCACAAACTAAAATAATGTACTTAAATAAAAAATGCAAAGAAAAATTGTAATAAAACTGTTACATTACAAATTTTACTTTCAATGTTGCGTTAAAATAAAAAATGTAATTAAATTTATTTAAAAATGCCGTGAAATTAAAGATAATAAATAATTTAAATATAAACCTAGCAATTCTGAGATTATCAGATTTTCGAACTCTACGCAAGACTGAAATATTTGCTCTGGTCAAGAAATGTTGAGCCAAATCAGAAACACCTTTTTCAGTAACAACCAAGTCAGGTTTTGCGTCGATAAGTTTATCGCATAATTTTTTAATATAAAATTCTTCTTCGTGTAAAAGTTGACTAAATTCATATAAAATCAATTAACCATTAATTTACGTAAAGTATTTTTCATCCTTAATTTCAACTTCAGTCTAAAAACAAAAAATTAAAAATTTTGTACATGAATACGTACTTTGCTTTCACCCTTTTTATATTCAAGAGAACAATCTAATAATAAAATTCGCGGATTTATGATACGCCTATACGAATTAAATACATCAAATGGACGTAATTACCTCCTCATTTTAGGATGCAAAATATCCTTATTAACCATAACACCATCCAAAACTTGAGAATCTGTAAATGTTCCTCCAGGTATCTTAATAACAATGTAAATAAATCACTAAATCCAAACCTTTTCAACTTTAGCATATCTTTTGACATCAATTTGGACCTTATTATTTTCAATAATTTTAACATAATTAACTGCTTTTATAGCCATTGTAGCTGCAAAATCAACCCTATATTTTGTATAAAAATAATAATTCAAATATAACGAACCAATCTTCACTAAATTTAGTGTACAAAGAAGATTTGACAATATTTTTAACTACATCGCTTTGTATATTATTGGTATCAATTTTGACGCTTAAATTAAATTTAATGTAATCTTAAGTCCAAAACGATACCTGATAGAATCTAAGCATTCCAATGTATATTTTGTAACCGTTCTAAGAGCTGAAATAATATGAGTAGGATGTATTTTCTGATTAACAAATTTTTCACAAATTGATAAGATTTCTGCGGCTAAAATAAATGTAAAGCCAACTATTTCAACAATAGTAAACACAAGACAATGACGGATGTCGTTCCGTCTCCAACCTCTTCATCTTGAGTTCGAGCAATTTCAATCATACATTTTGCTGTAGGGTGATCTACCATTATCTATAAATTATCAATCTATATAAATTAAATGCAAACCTCTCTCAATACACAATTTCCATCGTTAGTCAAAACAACACCTCCCATTGGATCCATTAACATCTAAAGAAACATATTAATCACGTTAGTTATCAATCTTACTTTCAACATTGCTCTAGGTCCCAAGCATGTTCTAATGACATCTGCAATTCTCTAAATATTTATTGTAACAGTCACAATCATGCCAATTTATAGTTTTGAAAACCTACCACTGCCATTTGTATATTTTTTATCTGAACTTGAAATCCAGAATCTCGCTGTGTTTTTTGATCTAAATGTTTTAGAGATATAAATGGGCATTTATATTAATTTACTCAACACAAAGTAAGGCACTTGAGAGTTTTGCTGCATCATTTTTATACAATGTGAACGAAAATATAATTTAAAATATTGCAAATGAATTATTAAGTTATGTTGAATTTAATTTCAGTATTTTTTTCATAAATTCATTTATGAATATTTCACTTAATTTTTAAATTGATAAATTTACTTTAAACAGTAAATTAATTACAATTTGTAATTTAGAAATGCAATACATTTAAATTGAAAATGTTCGACTTTTCTTTTTAATATTAATCACTTCATGCACAAATCTGAACGTCCATCGAGTACTTTTATGTAATTTAACAGATTAAAAGTAAATAGGTTATCCGACATAAAGCGAAAATTTGTGAGTATGGGACACCATTAAATTAGAATTGTTTAGTACTGTCCAATTACTGAAAAGGATGTTGAGACTCAACAGTTGAGTAACTCAACTTGAGTTCAGATTCAGAATTTTTACATTATGACAACTTCAAAATCAGAAAATAAACTTCATCTCTAAATTATAATATCAAACAACGTACAATTATGTTCGTTTGTAAATTGACAAATTTTTATGAGTATTGGAAATTTTTTAAATACTTAATTGGAATAAACATTTCAATACGGCCATACCAAGATGGAAACACCTGTTCTCGTTTGATCACAGAAGTTAAGCATCTTCGGGCTTGGTTAGTACTTGGATGGGTGACCGCCTGGGAAGACCAAGTATCGTATTGTTTTTACCAAAATTTTTTAATTACCACGAAATTTTTATCATCTTGATAATGTACTGCAAGCGAAAAGAGTTTGAATAACAGTTTATCGATGTTGATAATAATTTATTTAATAAGTTAATTATATGAATATTTTTGGTTTTTACATTTTTTTCAACCTTTTGAATTATTTGTAGCGTTTAAAAAATTATATTTTTCCTATAGCTCTGAGAGCATCAAAAGTTTCAATCATTTTCAAATACGGAGTCATGTCAATGGATTCAGTCTCATTCAAATCAATTTTTTTTTCATTGTACAAGTTATTTAATTTTAAATATTTGTTGTCATTGTCTTGATAAAAATGGCTTTGATAAATGTTTGTCAATTTATCATTTGATTTCTTTCTACGGATAATTTTTTCTTGCGGATTTTTGTTAAATTTTTCAATTATATCGTTTCTTTTCAAAACTAAATTATTAATACAAATATATTACGAATTTACCCTTTAAAATGATGTAAATTACCTTTCAACCCAATTTTTAAATCATCAACATTGACTCCTCTATTGACGTTTCGCCAATATTCCAGACAACATTGAATTAAGTTTTTACACATTTCTTTCTTGTTATAAATATTTATTAAATCATTATCTATAATCATATCTCCACGATTCCCTCGAAATGGAAGTTTTTCATACAACTTTTTCCAATTTAAATTGAGTGATTCTGCTGTAATGTTGATTGCCTTGTCCAAATTATCGGCTAAATTTAATTTATAAAAGTTTATATTACATGTGCATTAAAATGTTACGGAATTTTGGGTCATATTTTGTAAATACAATCGGTTTCCGTAGATAAATTCTTTTGAGCACTTGTTGAGAATTTTTGTAGAATATAATGGTTTTTGTAGAAAGGTACTGCTTCGTTGATTTAGAAAAATTGGCACATTGTTGTAATTTTTCATTTTCTAATACATTTAATGAATTTTGTTCATTACATAATTTATTGCGTAAAATTTCCAGTTTTTTGTAATCTTTTTTCTCTCTTTTAAGTTGCACCTGTTTGTGATGAAATTTTTTGTTTATTTCTATATACTTTTTTGTCAAATTTGAATTGATATCATTCATTGTTTCAACTTGTATGTTTATCAAGTGTAATGCTCTGCTTTTTTCGATTTTATCGTTTTCTATTATTGTTGGTTTGTTTATACACATGCTAGATATGGTATTTCCCATGTCTGATGAAGGAAATATGCTGAGAGTTCTAAAATTTTTACAAGTTTTATAAATACAGGTATCTTTAAAAGAAAAAATAAACACGATCATTTTATTCCAATTAAAATTAAAATTAATTACACTATTGTAGTTTAACCTCTATCAGTGTTTTAATATAAGTATAATTAATATATAATATAATAATAATAATAAAATATAATAATATATAATAAATAAATAATATATAAGTATATAAGTATAAGTGTTTAATATCAGTGTATATTTTTTTTTAAATTGTAGAATAAATATTTACTTTCTCATTTTTAATTTTAATCCAAACATTTGAAAAATATTGGTTGATAATATATTAAAAATTATTTTTTAGTGTAATTCTCGGCGAGAATGCGTAGATTTATGGGGGTTAAAATTTCGTAAATATGTAAACTGAAATAAGATTTATCAGAATAATCTTTTTTTATTAATTTTAAGGCCGTTAATTATGATAAAATTTTGTTTTTATAAAAAAGTTTCGAAATAAAAAAACATGAATACTAAAGTGCTTTTTTGATAGTTAAGGCGTCACTTTGTCAGATTGAAATTTTATATGTGTGTTCACTGGATATAACTATCCTTGTAATTTTTTTTATAATAAGGTAATCTGTGGTTTTGATTGTGAAAATTCACTTTTTTAAGATTGTCATTTATTATAATTTATTATCATTAGTTTATGATTTTAAAAACTATCCAAGAGTTTATGTTTTATAAAATTTTAGTACATGTTTTATTTTTCAAACAAAGGGTAATTTGTGACCATGAAAGTATGCGTTTCATAGGCTGAGATTTACGACAATGATTTTAAAACGCCTCCTACAGTGTGTGTTTTATTAAATTTTTGGGTTCATTTTATTTTTAAACATAAGGGAAAATTGGGTTTTTGATCATAAAGGACTAAAATTCTGAAACTGAAAAATAGATATAAACACGCTCTGGAAAAAATTGTATTAGTAATTGGCTAATTTAATTTCTACGATTGTTATTTTTTTAAATAAACGGTAACATACAGACATTCGATTTTATATAAGGTAAAGGATACCAGCTTTATATAATGTACATTAAGGTGTCTCAAAAAAATGAAAAATTATATTTTTGAACATCCTGAGGTATAATAGTGATCAAGTATAAAAAAAATGATATTTCCAAAATATTAATGCATTTCAAACGAATATTGAAGATAGTCTGACCATTTAAAGTTTTCTTTATATATACTATCTATTACAAAATTAAAACTGAACTTTATTTTAACACAAATTGGCGTTTGAGCTGTTAAACGTGGTACCAACTTTATAATATTGTTCTCCATGTTAAGTTATACAGTTTATTTTTTTGTAATTTTAATTTTTTTGAGATGCTTTGAATACAATTTAAATAATGTAAATAGCTAGAATTCGAAAAATTAAATTGTTAATAAAATCTAAAAAAATTGAGTTAGTAACAAATTTTAAGTAGTATAATAAAAATAGAGAATTAATCGTATACTATACGCGAAAAATTAAGATTAATTGCAAGAATGAAAACGAATGGGATCTGGCCTTAAATAACATTATGGTAAGTATAAAATTGTCTACTAGTGAAAGAAATCAGCTGGCTTCAATTGAACTGACTAATACCAATTGTCCAAGGTTCAACGAGGCTGCACACTCAATACATTTAAATAAATATTTAGAGCGTATGAAATGCAACCACGATAAGCGTGCTGAAAATATAACTCAAATCATATCACAAACTTCATTCCTCACAATCCTCAAACATCAAAATTTGACCCAAAAAGGTCATTAAGGCAACAAAAAAGGCATCATTTCTCAAAGATTACCTAACCCTTTAAATAGGAAGGTGTAGTGATATAATCACTATGAGAACTGAACTTTATATATAAGTTGATAATTTAAATAATAAATTATTCGAATTCTTTAACTTTTACAATTTATAATCTTCCAGATTGCTTCATACAGGACTTTATTGTTAAAGTTTGTTAAATTAAAATTTACTTATGTAAAAAATAGAAATTATATAATTTTTTTAAAAATGAAAAGTTTGTCCATGAATTGAGTCTAAAATAAACGATTTTTTATTGATTTTTTTCAATTAATATGATTAGTGTCACATGATCTATGTTATATCTTAAAATCATAACAAATACAATGTAACTACGGGAAAAAATGTTGGCATATTTTTTTATTATTGTTATGTTTATGAGTAAAATGTTAGGAAAACAGAAAAAGGTAAGGACGTGAAGGTTTTTTATGACGAAAATAAAAAAAATATATCATTCTGCAGCAAATTAAATGGAGATTTTTATCTATATATGTCTTATTTAAATGTCAAAATTAGAATAGCCATAATGTACATTGTACAATGTACATATTTGAATTAATTATCATTTATACTATAAATGTTATACTTATTTATTTATACTTTATAAAAATGAAAAACATGTATTTGGTTATTATTATTTTAAATTGTATTGCTCATTTCTTTGCGACATTAATAACGCGTATAATAATGCACCCATCAAGGAAATATTGACAAAATTGAAAGAAATCCTTTATACTAACTCTAAAGGTACTATTGAATGTCGCAGTCCTGTTTATGATTATGTTGAAGAATATATGCATATTGAGTGGTCTGATTAACAATTGTGAGAATGAGCGATTGGATTACAGCCGTAAAGAAATAAAAAACTCCAAAAAATTGTGAATAGACAACATAGACAAGCAGGTATAATAGAATGATATAATAGTACAATGTACTGTAATGTATTATTATATGTCAATTGATTAATCATATTTATTATTTTGATCATATTAATTAAATTTGTCAATCTAAATTTACAGTAACAATCATGCCATACTCAAATCCGTACTACTCAGTCTGAGTTTCATCGTTTTTACTTACACTGTACAACAAAATGAAAACTTTTTTAGAAGATTTGAATAAAACTTATGGTATAGTTTAGGTCCTATAGAATTAAAAAGCTTTTTCCGAGCAGAAAATATAATAAATGTTAATCTCAGAAACTCAGTGACCAGTCACTAGTGACACTCGTGTCATATTTATGCCATCACTGTCCTAGGCCCATCTACCCGAAATATGGAAATACTGTAATTTATGTAAAAAATACCGACTTAGAGAAAGTTGGGATTTAGTACCGGTAAGTTGAATACTCTTTTTTTGTTGTAACATGCTTTTCAGTCGATGTTTATTAAGTTCCATGTCAAATTCAATGACTTTTCTATCTTCTTCGATTTCATTAATGTCTTCCTTGAGCATATGATAACGTTTTTCTGCTTGAATCAAAGTTGCAATACTTTTTTGAAATTTAGAAATTCTATACAACTTCATGACGCACTTTGAATTAACGTGATTCATCAGATTTTTATCATGCTCAACAAAAAATTTTAATTTTTTCAAGTCGTTATTTAAATAATCCACATAATTCTTGTCCTCCTCTATCCACCTTTCCAAAAGACTGACTGAATGACGAAGTCGATACGCGACTTCTGGAAAGGTTGCCAAAATGTGTGAAAAAGATGAATTAAATTTAAAATATGTGTCTCTTCCATCTTCTTCAAAATAGTTGCCGTTTAATTTACCAAAAATAAACTTTTCCATGATTTGGCTAGATTCGGACACGTGCATATTAATTTTCGAGTAATCGCGATCACACTGATTTGTATAGGTAGTAACAACAGATGACATGTCTTCCGGGTTGGTGGCACATTGATCCTGATTATCATTATTTATTTGCGAGGTTATTAGAATGGATTGTAAACTGGAACAAAATCGACTCATGTACGCCAAAAGTATATTAATTTTCTGTCCAATATCCACCATTCTACCTGGAATAATTGAATCAATTGTATCTGTAAAATTGTGACATTTTTCTATCAATTCATACTTATTTTTAATTCCTAAATGGACAATTTTATCAAAATTAAATTCGGAATCGTTTATCCTGGGTAATTTGAAAACCGGTTCACTGAACGAATCTGACAAATTGGACAAGTCTGAAGAATCAATGATACCATTTTTTCTATTTCTATTTTTAAGACTATATTGAATAATAAGTTCTTTCAATTGTTTAAAGTTTTCAACATGCTGACTGTTTGTAACAATCAAAAGAGCTTTCAACAAATTACCATAATTTGTAAGTGTTACATTTTTGTGATTTATTCGTTTATCTTCTGGCAGTTCATGCAATTTTTCATAATCATAGAAATAACTTTCCTGTGTGTCTATTTTGCATTTTATAATTTTCAATTTTCGCTTAAAAATATTGCGAATTGTTTGCAATTTTTGAGGAGGGTTAGGACATAAATATTCACTTTCCATGTCTCTAAAGTTTTAAATGTATAATAGTAATGTTCATCTAATTTGGAGCATGATAATTTATTGACCCAGTTTTGTTGATTGTAATTAATTATAAATTAAATGAAATGTGTTAGTTTAGGATGTTGAATATCTATTGTTAAAATTGAAATTAATTTTTTACAGTCTACACAATCCCAATTTCAAACAATGCTAATGACCTGAATTATTAAAAATACCTTTTAGTCTTTATAACTTTTTGATTCTTCATACTACATTAATTAATATATTATTCATAACTCATTGTCACAATTCATGTTTCTTTCAGTTAAAAAATATCATTATAGTATGCGCCTCTAAAATCAAAGTTAATATTAACCGATCAATCAAACTACATGTTGTGTTTTGTTCTTCCTCTGAAATGTATTAATATTAATTAAGTATACACTTCTAATATCTACACTTTTTTCCAAAGCATAAATGTAATGTAATTGAGTCAATATCAACAATCTAGTTTAACAATTGATTATTACAAGTACTTTAATATTCTGTATTGGTAACTTCGAGTTTACTCTATAAATAAAAATTTTACATTTTTGTTACGCAGGCCTTCTTAAATTCATATTTTAATATTTAACGAGTTACTTTTAATTTAACCAAATTATTAATTAATGTAAAATAATTGACTCCCTTTTACAACCCTGAAAAAAAATTATTATTTTATTATTTAAGGAATAAAGGGAGTTTTAGTCGAATAGTTGTTACCAATATATGACCAATAAAACTGGTAAAAATCCATTTAAATCTGGTAGGAATAATTCAAATACACTGCACCAAAACTATTGACATACATGTATTTACAATTGGTTATCAACCTACAATGTAGGTCCTAAATCTAAACTATTTAAACTTGAATTACAAAATTGATCCATTTGAAATAATGAATACATGGTACGCATAATAAACATATATCTTAACTTATATAATATGCTACGCGATTTTTGTTTGTGTGCACTTTATTGGAATAACTACCAGTCTTAGAATTTTATAAAGTCCACATTTCAATAACAGTTTTTTCCGGGACATATAATAAGATAAATTTCAACCTCCCAATTTTACATCTTACGGGTCAAAAACCCCAGTTGTCCTTTTAAAAATCAAACCAGTTGAAGAATTTAAAAAAATATATACGCTGATACGGATTTTAAAATCATAAACATTACGATAAATTTAAATTTAAAAAAATTATATTTTCAGGGCCAAAACCACAAATTACCCTTTTTTTTTTAATGAAAACAGCCTTAGAATTTCAAAAAATTTACAAAATTACCCTTCTTTTTTTATGAAAACAGCCCTAGAATTTCAAAAAATTTACAGGTAGGTACAGTTGTATCCTGTTAACACACATAAAAAATTTCAATCCGAATAAGTGACGACTCACGGTCAAAAAAGCATTTTAGTATTCACATATTTTTTTTTCCGAAATATTTTATAGAAACAAAAAATGTGAATTAATTAACTGTCCGAAAATTAAAAAAAGAAGATTATTCTGATAGAGCTTATTTCTTTCTTGAGAAGAGAAAATGTAGAACAAATATTCTCACCACCCTATAGTCCTGACTTGAATCTTATTGAAAACTTATTCAGCGTGATAAAATGACGTCTGAATAATATACGTCATAGGGCTAACACTCGAATTAGTTTAGTTACAAATATACAATTAGTTTTAAAAGAAATTAAAACAGAGCCATCTATTTTTCTCAATACCTATAGATCCATATCGGATAAAGTCAATATGATATTCAGAAGACAAGAAAACTAATGTGTAATACAAAAATGTACCAATTTAATAACAAATTTCTAAACATAAAAATACATTTTTTTTTAAATCGTAAGATGAATTTCTATTAAACTGTCTCCAAAAACACGTTTTTTTGAGTAAACATTAAATAATCACGAGTAAAGATGAGCAATTTTGTGGATGTTACGAATATCCATATGAAAATAAACTATATAAAATCTATCTATGGGTGAAAATCTATATTATTCATTCCTTCGGAATTTTTTTCATTGCTATGCAATTTTTAAATTTCAAATTATTATTTTCAAAACATTTTGTTTCAAATGAAACTACAACTACGAAACTAAAAGTAATACAACTTTGTTAATATCATTTTTATATTTAATACAATCTTTTGCGATATTGGTAAAATTCACCTGAAATATGTTTATAAAGTGAAGATTCCGTTAAGTATTGATACATAATTGGTATTTTTAAGTATTTATTAAATTTGCACTGTATATATATCATCACATTGACAATGACAAAATAGGTTTTTATAATTTTATTTTTTCTGGAGTTTATGCTATTTATGACAATTTTTAGGATTGGACTGTTTTTACTTTATTTTTAATATTATACACACATTCTGTCTAATAAATTAAAAAATGGGATAACAATTGTTTTTAAAATTTTTTACGCAAATGTTAAACAAAAAATTAAGATGGAATAATTCACTTTAAAGTAAAAAGTAATGTGATATAATGATTCCACCTGAAACAAATTTGGGAACCACTCCTTTAAAGGATTGATAATAGTGAATAGTAGGATTTTCAACATGAATTTATTTTATTGGTATAATAAAAATGTGCCGTCGGCATAGCTAGATGCTGTTTGTACGTAGTACATAACAGTCAAGTTAGTTACATATATTATTGTATATATAAGTTAGGATTTATTTACAGTTAATAAAATTGAGATTAATAGCTAGTAATATATATATTTATGTGTCATCGTACATGTACCGTACGTAGATTATGTGTTTAGATTTTAGATTATAGAAATATTTATTAGATATTTGTTTCCGTTAGCTGAGGTTGGGAGTGGACCCATAATGTCGATTTGCCATAGTTCGTTGAACTTGGAGATTTTGACAGGTTTTAATAGGGCGTCTCTACCACGATTACGAACCTTCTGTGTGTTACATGTTTACATTTGGTCATAAATTTCTTGATTAAGTTGACCATGTTGCGACTGTTCATTTCTTTACGCAGAATATGATACATTTTGTTCATCCCTGGATGACAGTAAAGCGGGTTCAAATGTAGTTGTTCGATTTTTTTTCAATAATTCCTTTAGATACGATTGGCACTATATATCTTTTTCGTCGCAGATACAATTTGTTGTTTTGCACTGAAAGTCGTTTGCTTAATTTGTTGAGATAATTTCCTTTTGGAATCTTCCTATCCGTCAGTAAATGCTGTATTGCTTCATATATTTCGGCATCGTTTGATTGTTCATTACTAGTGGGTTCATCGATTTTCTTTGTAATTGCCATTGAAAAATTTTTCGTGTATCTGAATAATGCGTCTGCTATATGATTAAACTTTCCTGGTTTGTATAGGATTTCCAAATCAAAATCTTGCAATTTATTAATTAGACGAAACTGCCTTTTTGTTAAATTTTTTGTTTTGAACAAATAGGTTAGCGGTTTGTGATTTGTATACACCGTTTCTTTTTTCCCAACAGATAATATTTAAACTTTTTGGCTGCCTAATTAATAGCTGCTAATTCCTTTTCAATCGTAGAGTAGTTCAATAATGCCCCATTCAGGATGTTACTTGCGTAATATATTGGATGATCTTTTTGTTTTAACACCGCTCCAAATGCAACGTTTGAGGCGTTTGTTTCGAGAGTAAAAGGTTTATTTAGATCCTCCATTGATAGCCATATTTGAAGCCACAATGATATCATCGATGTAAGCTGAAGCGTTTGGAATATCTTTTAGCAATCGGTCTATTACTCTTTGGAATGTGTCCGATGCATTCGTTAAACCCATAGGCATTACACTAAATTGAAATACCCTGTTTCTTAGGCCACACGAGAAAGCCGTCTTATGATTATTAGTGTGTTTAATTCGTATTTGCCAATAACCCGACTTAAAATCCAAAGTTGAAAATATTTTCTTCCCACATGTATCATTAATAATTAATTGCTGGTTGGCAGGAGGGTATGTGTCTCTAATAGTTAATTCATTTAATTTACTAAAATCATTTAAAAATCTGTATGTTCCATTTTTCTTTTGTTTCATGAAATGGGGCGATCTAAATTGGCTGTGACTGGGTTCCATTAAACCTTCATTGATCATATTTCTAATCATTTCAGCCTGTATATCTGGGAATATCTGAAAAACAAATTTGAAAAGATTGGATCATATAATAAATTATATGAATTAAGGGCGATTGAATAAAATATATCTTGGTTATGTAAGTAAAGTTTTGAAGTTTATCAAGCAATAGAAATTGATGGCACTAACAAAATATGTATCGTATCCTTAAATGATTTATATATGTACAATGCAAAATTAGATGAATTAAAAATATTTATAACGAATATTTCAGAATATTATCACATTCAATATGATTCTAATTTTTTAGTTATAACATTGTCGAATAATACGAAAATTTTCGTATCGCAGGATAGGCAAATTATAAACACAAAAACGAACGAAAATCTACAATTGTTTCATTCTGATCAAGTGATCATAAAAAAGTTTATACCCTAAGACAGGGATGGGTTACTTTCTGTCATAGCGGGCCAGATTGTTATATAAAATAGATGAGTGGGCCGGACAAATACATTTTAAGAATTTTTGGTTTGAATATATTTATTTTAAATTTTTATTGGACAAAGTAAAATTTACAGTTTTTATGACAAATGTTATTATATCGTTAAGTTTCATCGATTTTTTCGACATAATGCTTCTTGATAAATTATACAATGAAAGTTTTTTAGAGTAATTGAAATGTCTTTATTTTTTAAATGTTCTTTATTCTCAACCCGAATTTTTAAGCGAAGCGTGTTATTTTTTTGGGGCCCCTTTTTTACTTTGGGGTCTCTTTTTCAAAAAATAACAGTTTACACATCTTATACATGAAATACATTCGCTTATTCATCCAATATAAATAAAATATGTCTTATCTGATGATTTTGATTGAAATAATTAAATTACCCTGAGAAATATCACTTAACCCTGAGCCCTGAGTTGAATTTGAAAACCCGAAGTCTCAGGGAGAAAATTTATGTTTGCTTTCATAATGAAGCTTGATGTTATTCACTTTATTAACAGCAACATTTTCTTGGCAAATTACACAAACAGGTTTGTTGTAGTGTTCCATGAAATAATATTCTAATTCCCATAATTTTTGGAAAATTCTGCATTCAGAGTCCACTTTTCTCTTTTTAATTGCCTTGCTGATTTAAGGACGATAAAATATGTTACTATGTAAATTTTGAATCTCTTAATGAATTGTAATTATAATGTACAATTTAGAATTTTAAATTAAAAAATAATTTTTATAATAAAAATTATTTCGGGCCGGATCTAAACTCCTCGCGGGCCGTATGTTGCCCATCCTTGCCTTAAGACATCGATTTTTGATAAAATATAAAGTAATTGTACATAAACCAAACAAATTGTTGTAATATTTTATTTACAGAGTTTTAACAAAATTTGTGTATACCACTGGATCACATTTCAAAATATATTTACAAAAAATTAAATCAGTTGTATTAAAAAAATCAGACAAGTGAAATTTTACATTTTTCTCAGTTTTTAATTGTGATTCATCTAAATATGATATAGGAAAATAAAATATTATATTCAAATGTATTGCCAAACATGCCCAACTTGACATTTACATGTCACTGGCGAAGATAAACGGTTAATATTGATTTTTTCAAAGTTTAAAATTTAAAAATTTTCAACTGAGTCATTTTACCAACTTAATGTTTTATTCCAATTACCCATTTTAAATTCCGTTTAAAAAAACTGACAAGTTTATCTGAATATATCATAAAATATGCAAGAATGTACTTATGTAATACCTGTAACTGGTTTAGATATTTCTGAATTTTTATCATTTAATATGAGCTGTTTGATAGTTTTATGATTTAAGATTCGCAAATCATTTTCATTGGTAAATTTAATTGTTTCGAATAAAGATTTTACAAATAAAAATCTTTGAGTCGTTTTATTGGCTCTTTTCCGTAAGCAAATGGAAAATTTTACAATTTGATCATTTGAGAGATTCATTTCAGTAGTTAAATAAGTATAGGATTTCAGAGCAGCATTTGGATCTAAAATACTATTAGTAAAGTCGATCGATTCAATAATAATCTGATAATTAATTCAAACACGATCATTTACTTATATATAAAACTAGTTTGCTGTTATGTACTACGTACAAACAGCATCTAGCTCTACCGAGAGAACATTTTTATTCTACCAAAAATATAAATTCAATTAGAAAATGATACTATTTATTATTATCAACCCTTTAAAGGAGTGGTTCTCAAATTTGTTTCAGGTGGACCCGTCACATCACATTACCTTTTAATTTAAAGTGAATAATTCCATTTTAATTTTATTTTGTTAACATTTGCTCTATCAGAATAATTTTTTTCTTATTTGTAGGACCATTAATTATTTCAAATTTTTTGTTTATATAAAATAGTTTCGAAGTAAAAAAAAATGAATATTAAATAATACTATTTTGACCGTGAAGGTGTCACTTATTCAAATTGAAAATTTTTGTATTTTAACAGTATACAACTGTACCATCTGTAATTTTTTTTAAATTCTAGGACTTTTCATTTTAAAAAAAATGGTCATGTGGTGTTTTGATCGTGAAAATTATTTTTTTGAGGTTTCCATTTATAATAATGTCTAGAATTTTAAAAACTATCCCAGAATTTATGTTTAAAAAAATTTTAGGACATGTTTCATTTTTAAAACAAAGGGTGATATGGGGTTTTGAAGATGTTTTTGTGGCTGAGATTAACGACAATGTTAATGATTTTAAAACGCGTCCTAGAATGTATGTTTTATTAAACTTTTGGTCTGATTTGTTTTTAAATAAAAGGGAAAATTGGGTTTTTTTAATCTTGAGACTGTCAATGTTTTCAATAAATGGTTACACACATTCATATTTATTTAAGTAAAGGATGATATTTATTTTAACCTCAAAAAGGTGCATTTTTATGACCAAAACACAGATTGCGATAAGACAGTACGAAATTAGTATATATTCTACAATTACCGTAATTAAACAATTTAGGATCATTTTTAAAAAACATTTTGACTTGACTATCGTTAAATTTAATGACATCTGCCAACATTGAGGTAGTTTTCTAATGACATAAATAAAATTAAATAAACATTGAAATGTACTTGAATATTTTCCTTTCTACAAAGAAGTATTTTGGGATACCTGACAACAGCCTGTCTAATGTGTACGGCTTAAAAGAAATAAAAATAAATTGATATAAATTACCTTTCAATCGCAACGATTTTTGGATAAATCCAAGTCGCTCATCAATTTCAGTTAATTCCATATTTAGAATTCTTGGTTCCTTGGAGGTTATCAATAAAATGTCATTTTTAGTGAATTTTTTAGATAAAAAATATAAAACACGAACTTTCATATTTCTAACACTTTGATTATAAATAAAAGGGTTTTTGTTCAAAATAATAGGCAATTCGTCCTTTTTAATATTTAACGAAGTTAAAAAATCCAACTTGCTGCCGATGGCTGTATCAAAATCTTGCTTAATAAGGTACTCTGAAATTTTTGGATATTTATGATCAAATTGAGAAACATTCACACCCATATCGACTAATCGTTGTATATTGGTTGAATCCCGAGCATAGGCAGCAATATTATTGGATTTTTCATTGAACCGTGGTTTTATTTGATCTACAAATTCGTTGACCAAAACAGAACTTGAATTTTCCAAACCCATTTCCAGTACATTTTTAATTTCAATTTCTGACTTACAAGATAACATCAGACTAAAAGATTTAGCGTTCACACGAGCTTTTAATAAATTTCTCAATATTGTCATTATAATAAAATATTGTATAAAGTTGTATTCAAATTATATTTGATTGAATTTCTATTGTATGGGATTTACTAATATATTTGAAACTACTATTGAGAGATACAAACATCCCGAAGAGTCTCCAGATTGTTCGAAACCTCCAACTTTCGATTCTCATTTTGGATTTGATGGTAGAAAACGAAAATTACGAGATCCAAGTGTAACTGAAGACGAAGTACGATCTGCAAATATTTCAATGAATCATCGTAATTACTGTGCCAAATATTTTATAAAACTTATGCATTGTCATCAGAAAAATAGAGTTAAATTTAACCCTTGCTCCTATGAGTCACACAATTATCAATCCTGTCTGAACGATGACGCTATACTTCGAATTTATGAATATGAAAGGGAACGCAGATTGAAGAGTCGACAATTAAAGTTGGACAAACTTCAAAAAGGTTTTAAAATCATTTTAAATTAATATTTTATTTAGAATAATTTTATTATATTGACATTACATTTATTATTTTAATTCAATAAATTTATCAAACTGCCATTTGTCCCATTACTAAAATTTAAATACATGTATGTTACTATTCGTTTTTACATTAAACTAATCATTAGTCAATATGAAAAATTCTAATTTATATAATCTTTAGGGATTAATTAAGAGATTAGTTAATTTTAGTCAAATCGTCAATTTAATCAATTTACCGTAATAGAATTGCTCCTTTTAAACTCTAATCTTAGCATTTTTTCATTTCATCCTTTTAGCTGACCGCTTAAAACCTAATTACTTAGAAAAAGGACCAAAATTTGATCACTACATGCATTTTTTACATTAGTTTAATATTACATTTTTCTGCGGATCCATAGTCGCCCGAAGGCATGTATTTTGGTACAGCTAGTTTAGCTCAACTTAGTATAATTTTGGCTCATAAATGAAATAATTCCGCACATTCTAACCTAACTTGAAATCAATTTTGGAATACAATTTAAAAATTCTTTACTTGAATCCATATTGAATTGTATGTCTGTGTTACCCCGTTTATTTAAAAAATTAACAATCCTAGAATTTACAAAAATCCAATTTCTAATACAGTTTTTCGAGAGTAATGTCTTATTAAATTTTCAACAAATTAAATTTAGTCAAAAGTTTTATTAATGGTATCGCAGGCAATGGTGTAATCGTCGAGCGAGTTAGAGGAGCTGTATTTGCAACTGGATTATATAATTATACATAATATAATAAAAAAACATGGGTGAGTATCAATACCGTATGTGAAAATTTTCTTGGGAATAATAGAAGTGAAAATTACATAAATATTATTAAAACTATGCTCGCAAATTATGAACAACTGGGTGTTCTTTTAAGTTGTAAAGTACACCTCATAATGTGTCATTCAAGTGTTTTCTACTTAAACTGTGGTGCATTCTCTGATAAACACGGTGAAAGATTTTATCAACAATTGAAGACATTTGAATTGAGATATAAAAAAAAAACCCTAAGAATATGATGGGAGATTATGTATGGATCATTTATCTAAATCATAATTTATCATAATTGTTTATGTATTCATAATAAAATTTCATGTACATTGATGTTATTAATGTTATTTTCGCTTCTTTGTATTTCAGTTTTCTATGCCCAATCTGAATTGGTCAGTATTGCTATGCAAACCATGAAAAAGGATTTTTAGTAACATCAATTTTGCACATTTTGAGGAATGAAATAATCATTTATAAATTATTAATTTTTATAATTAACAAATGTGACTTTTTTACATATTTTTATATCTACGCTTAATCTGACTTGGATAAATAGTGTCATATAGTTCATTAGAAGGAGAATAACTTGATGTAACATATTTAAATCTCATTTTCAGGAAGGCAGAAAAAAATCCAATCCAAACAAGGGTTTGTAAAAAAATGTATATCTTTTATTTGTAATCGAAATTTAATTTATTTGAATGTTATTTAAGGCATATATTACACAAGAACCCAATTTAATATTTAAAAAATAAAGTTAAATTTACAAAATCAAGGGTTTTTTAAATTGTCATAATGGGTTCATTTGACTTAGAATCAAAACAATTTTTACGATGATGTGTTCATCGTTAGATATTCTAACATTAGTAATAAACATTTTCAGGAAGGCAAAAAAAAAAGTCATTTTATTGAAGATTATAATGAATTAATCGAATTATCTGGATATGTTTATCTAATAGATGTTATTGACATGTCAAAGAAGTCATTTAGTATTCAATAATAATAAGGCGTATGACACAATAAAGAATATTGAATTTATTTCAGTTCCTGTAATATAAAATCATACATTAACAAAAGACTAAAAACGAATGACATTGAATTGATAATATTGGCTTTGGATGAATCTAAACCTCCATCCTTGTATAGTCAATTAACAAATGGACCATGGACTTATAACGGTGTTGAGAGAAGTTTTAGTATGTTGACTAAACAAAGAAATTTTTCACTGAATAACATTAAAAAATACTTAATATTGTACCAATAGTAATACAAAATAGACAATATAATATTAAATTATGTAAATTTATTTCAATAAAGACATAGATAAATTGACAATTTAATTAAAAACTAATTCATATATTTTACAAAAAATTAAAAATATGGAATCAATAACGGAAATAATATATAGATGAAAATATATTTCAAGTTTAATTAAAATTGAACCATAATAATGGTTATTTATTAAAAACTCAAATGAATTAATTAAAAATGCTTCATCAATCAATGCCTACAATTACCAGTACGTTTTCCTGTCCTTTCCCCTTTATTAAACTATTAAATAAAAAACTAAATTTTAATCACAAATATCTTATTTATACGGTGACTATATCGAGATATCACTGTATTACGGTAGATCTTGCTTTTTCAATACAAAGCCTGCTAACGAAAGCAAATACCTTTCAACTTTTGCATACTGTATATGTATTAAGGATTCACGTCCACGGAACTGGCGAATTGTATAAATAATAGTCTATCAGATTAGTTTTATATCAAAAATCATGTTATATGACTTATAATTGTAGTGATATATACATTTATCTTTCACATAAGAAAGTTATTGACCTTGTATAATAATAATTATTTTTAATGGCACATCTAAAAAAAACAACCATCTAATAATAAATTTTTAAAATGTTGCATCAATTAAGTGGCGGTAACCAATTACATAATGTTACCAGAAAAATACGTACTATCACTTTAGTTTATTTAGTGTTTAATGTAAAGTTTTTAGTAAAAACAAAATTACTTATATATGATGACTAGAGCAAACTTTTTCTAACCTATCAAAATAAAATTCTAACTTTATTAACTTTTTAAAAAAATTCTAACATTTGGAAAAAATTTTAATTTTTCTAACCGTATTAACTTTATAAAATTTTAATTAGCCAATTAATATTGACGATAATGTGCCATCATGCTAAATGTTAAATGTTAAACTATTTAACATATTAAATTTTAACTTTTCTGACTTTTGCTTGCCCTAATGATGACGAATAAAACTTTATTGGCTTAAAATTTATCCCAAATAAACTAAAAGTGATAGTACGTGTTTTTCTGGCCACTTTATTTTAAATGTATAACAAATATCGCACACTAAAAATATTAATAGCATCTATTCAAAGGGAATGTTTACTCTATAATACTTGAAAAAATCAATCAATTTT
This sequence comes from Intoshia linei, assembly GCA_001642005.1. NCBI lineage: Eukaryota > Metazoa > Orthonectida > Rhopaluridae > Intoshia > Intoshia linei. The sequence continues at coordinate 4,555 of LWCA01000460.1, read as the reverse complement.
ACAAGCCAAAATAGCATGTCATCAATTTAAAGTGTTTCAGTGAATTCACGAAATTTGTGCGACCCGCACGCCAATCCGTTTCCCTACCTTTTCATATTGTATATATTTTAAAATTACCATAATACCAAAATGCTGGATTATCCATTATGTCATATTTGTCTCTACCTAATTAGATTTCATATAATTTTAATAAACCAATAAATATAAGTATTATCATTGATCGTATATAAATAATATACAACTAAATTTTTTAAATAAATTAAATACTATTATTCACTATTATCAATCTTAAAGGAGTGATTCCAGACTTTAAAATCTATATGATAGTGTATATTTTTTTAAAAAAAAACAATTGGGGTTTATGACTCTGAAGGACTCAATTTCTTAAAATAAAATCTCACCAGAAAAACTTAGTTAGAAATTGGTATTTTTAAGTTCTCTATCCCGTATAATGTCTTAAAAAATAGTCATAAACAAACAAATAAACAGACTTGTATTTTTATCTAAATTAGATTATATGTGAGATGAAAAGTAAGGATATAAACTATATGAAAATTTAATATATTGAAATTCAATAATGAAAAAAAAAATGTTAAAATTGTAAATATAAAAATATTAACAGCTAATGTACAATATTGATCATATTCAATATTCATTAACAGCTTTTATCACCTGACAGTTTCAAATTTTAAAAGTTGATTAAATACTTAAGTTAACTTACAACATTAACTACATGATGAAAATTTACCTCTTTCACTGAACCTCTTTTGATCCACCTAATTTAAAAATAATAAATTATAATTGTTCTATTAAAAAAATTATTATTACTCTACTCGCTTCAGTCATCTGCATGACACAACAGATTGCTACTACACATATGGCTATTTTTAAAAGTGTAAAATATTTCATTTTTTGTTTTATCAAATACTTAAAAAAATTATAGAATGTTAATTAGATTTTAACATATTTGCTTATAGCGCTATAATAATTTACATTATTGATTTCATATTTATATTTACAACCGTTTCATTATTTAGTTAACTCGTATTGGTAAATATTTCTAATCAATTAAATTGCAATACAGTTTAATTTTCGAATATATCACTGTACACCTGAGAATACATTTCAAATTTATAGGGTGCATTAATGATATTTTAAATAAGTAAAATTACACAAAGATTTATATTGTCAAAAATACATTCAGACTAATTTTGAGTTATTTATAGTTTAAATTGGCATTTTAATGATTTTTTTTGCGTTTTGGTTTCAAACTTTTTTAATGTCTAGATCAGGGGTGCACAACCTTTCCACCAATTCAGACACAATGCTACTTTTGTCATTGATACTACGGCCGCACAAAATTTACTTCAACATTGAGAAAGTTTATTCTGGACCTAAATTTTAGGTTTAATAAAAGTTTTCTTTAAATTTTAATTAATAATTTTCAATTAAAATTAATCCTTAATTTACTCATATAAATTAACACCATATTTGTCATTTATCTGAATCGGAATAAATAGCAATAGTAGGATTAATGCAGTGCTTCTAATGGGGTGACTAGTCAACCCAAGGGGTGAATACAAAAATTTAGATGATTGTAGACGAATCTACAATTTTCAACATATTTCATTAAATCATCCAATTTAATATAATCTTATAAGAAAAAACCAAAATTTTAACAATCTTTAAGGAAGAAATCCCTTTTTACCAATATTTTTTTTAAAAATACATTTTTACCAAAGTTTTAGAATAAAAACTACCCTATCTGATTCCAAAAGAATAAACCAAACTTTACCAACCCTTAAAGAAAAAAATCGCTTTTACAATATTTTTATGAAAAATCCCATTTAACTAAATTTTTAGATCAATAATTCTTCTGACTGATTCCATAAGATAAAACCTAATTTTAAAAAAATTTGAAAAATCTCCTTTTACTAATATTTTTTTGAAAAAACATTAATCATTAATGTTTCGGTAAATAATTAATAATAATTGGACCACAGAAAAAAGTTCTATTAAAAACCGATATGTTGATACATTAGAGTGGAAGACAAAAAAAATAAAAATAAATATGTAAATATTAATAATGACATCAAAAACGATATCAGTGACTAACTTTATTTTGTGTGACATTCGCGAAACTGGGACAAAGTCAAGAATGTAACTTTTTGATTAAAATATTTTAAAAATAGACCTTGAATAAAATCTCATTTTAACTTTTCAATTTGAAGTAAAATGATATATTGCATTATGATCACATGTATTGCCCACGGCCGCACTTTGTGCACTCCTGGTCTAGATATACATGTTGTGACAGTGTTTATCAAACGGTGTGTCTATAAATGCCCCATAAATTTCAAAAACAAAATTTATAAGATAGTTTTTTTCGGTACAAAAAGTACCATACATTTTAAATTCAAAAATTTAAATTTCATGTCAAAAACCACAAATTACCCTTTTTCTTTAATTATATAAAATTAAATGTCTGTCTGTGTGTGTTACCGTTTATTTACAAAATTAACAGTTGTAGAATTTATCAAAAACCCACTTTGTAATGCCGTTTTTCCCAGATCGTGTTTATATCTATTTTTCAGTTTCCGAATGTGAGTCCCTCAGGTTTAAAAACACAATTTTCCCTTTTGCTTAAAAAAATCAACACAAAAACTTCATTAATGTTTCATTTAAATTTTAAAACATACATACTGGAACGCATTTTAAAATGATTACATTGTCGTACATCTCCGACGCAGATACGCACACCTTCATTGTCAAAACCACAAATTATCATTTGTTATAAAAAGATTATAAGTTGGCAGCGACGTTATTAATTTTACTACTAACCCGTACGAGACAATAACACGTATACATACAAAAAAGTACAATCATAAATTTACAATTGTTTGTATACATTCAAAAAATGAATATAAAAAAATGTTAACTGTTTTCCGGCATGGAAAAAAATCAACTGATAAATTTAAATTGTTTGCAGACAAACAAAAATAAGGCAGTACATATGTCATTTGTGAACATAATACTCAAGAAATATCAAAACAAAATAAATTTTATTACCAATATTTACATGGTGTCAACAATAAAATATTACTTTATGAAGTAGATATTTCAGTTTTGCGCATTAGATAAATGTCCCCTTCCTTTTTTTGAAAACAGCCCTACAATTTCAAAAAAATTTCATGTTTTACAGTTGTAACCTGTTAACACACACAGAAAATTTCAATCCAAATAAATGACGACTTCACGGTCAAAAAAGCATTTTAGTATTCATATATTTTTTTCCAAAATATTTTATTAAAACAAAATATGTGAAATAATTAACGGTCCGAAAATTAAAAAAAAACTATTATTCTGATAGAGCTGTTCCAGTTATACTAAATCATATAATTTGATATATCAGCTTTGTTTTTTGTCTTTTTTGCATTTTTAAATTTTCAATACATTAAAATACATTTTTATCAGTTTCAAAATAAATAAAAAATATTTTTTAACTATTACCTGTAGTACACAACTGAAATAAATAAATTTTGTTAAAATCGAAATGTTTATACTTTTGACGCGTCCATTTTTAAAATAATAATTATATATTACTTGGTTGACTGTTATGTACTTTTTCAAAATGATTTAAAGCATTTTATATTAAAAAATCAACTTAAACATTTTATCTAAAAGAAATATGACACTTCGTCTTCCCAAGCGGTCACCAATCCCGAAGATGCTTAACTTGTGTGATCGGACGAGAACAGGTGTTTCCATTTTTGAATGGCCATATTGTTATAAATATTTTTAGATTCTATTATAATAATATATAAATAATATTAATTATAAATTAATTTTGAATTGTAAAAATTGAAATTATAATTAAAATTTACACAAAGAAACAGTAATATAACATCTATTGGAAATTTATTAACATTTTAAAGTTCACTTCTGAAATTCGTCTCTAACATAGATGATATAAATAGAGCCATTCAAAAATTATGCTTTTAAGTCGTTAAGCAACATTGCATACAATTTTGTACATTTAATATAATTTTAACCCTTACGAGACAATTGCATGTATAGATGCCAAAAACTACACTTATTAAATTACGTTGATTTGTATACAAACCAAAATAAGGCGATACCAATATAAATTATTAACAAATTACTGCTCATACAATAAATGTAATATGCGTAAAAATTAATTTTATTATCAATGTTTACTTTGTGTCAACAATAAAATAAATTATATTTGAAATACAATAGACACTACGTGATTGTAATTGCATGTCATAAATTAAATATATTTTATTTCTAATTCTTAGCCAAATTTTGAGCTTTAAATTTTGGTGTTTTTTAACATTTCAAAAGTGAAATTTTTTGCTTTCAAATTTTGAAAATAAGCATAATCTCGTAAGAGTTTAATAAAATATTAGTCGGATAAGCATTATGCTCTTAAGTCGTTAAACAACAATAAATAAATTCAAAATAAAATAAAATGTAAACTAACACAATTATGTAATTCACAATGATGCAAACTTCTTTAAGAGCATAATCAAAA